>JANCYU010000011.1:0-183809 GCA_026122205.1 Galdieria yellowstonensis | reverse complement strand
GTGACTATATTCGTGAGAAATAGGCCGTAGTCTTTCTATCATTATTACTGTAGCAACTGTTCAAGTATCATGCCATTGAAATAATAAAGTCAGCAATCGCAATTTGTTTGTTTCTTACTAGAATGCAAAATCAACATTATGACTCAAAGATGGCTCAATATAAATAGACTTTGCTAGGGTTAAATCTACAAATGGGACTAGTGCGAAGGAAGAATCATTAGAGAGGCACGACGAGAAATGTTTGTAGATAACAGGATACTATCCAACTCTGATGAGGATAACAACAACCCTCGTTGTACAAATATTAACCAGGCTTTTTATATAAAACTTCTGGATTGCCGGTCTCTTGAGCTGCTAGTCTTGCAGCAACAAATAGCAAGTCACCAAGCCTAAATATTGTCAGAAGCCTGAACGGCGATAAGAAAACTTAACTACCTGTTCAAATACTGTCCGATGTGCTGTAAGGTTTCCACCTGATCCTTTAAATCTTGAATTATTGGAAGTGTGTGCTGAAACGCAGTCCAGAATCTCCTTTCTGCTCTTCTTCCAACTGCTCTAGTGACGTGCAACTGTGCGCTTGCCAATCCACCGCTAGGCAAGATAAAATTTCTCAACGCTGGCAGAGAACCCTCGAATTCATCGATCCACGTCTCAAGTTCACTGACCTGGGAGCAGTAAGTTTTCCTCAGCTTCATCCAATAAGATAAACACTTGCTTTACTTTGGTCGAAACGAAAAGTTGAGATTTCCAAGTTTCCTCTTATTTTATCCGGCCTCGTACTGTGAGAAGCAATAACTGCACCTATATCAAACAGGGTTGACTGAATATTTTCTAGTTTCGCAACGAAACCAGGCGTTTTGATGCACCGACAATGTGCCACAGCCAAGCCAATATGAGCATTCAACTCATCAATTGTGCCCAGTACTTCAAAAACTGCATCATCTTTTGGCCTTCTTTCTCCTAGACTTAAAACTGTTCTAAGACTGCTATGCCTCAGTTGCAATAAATACCTGTCAACAAACTAGACTTTCCTTTATCGCCGGTTCTAGTATATATTCTAACTCGTTTGGTTTCAGCTTCCTTATCTCCAGTTGGTATAGCATTGTGCAAAGTTCTATAGGGAAAAACAGAAAAGCAGGACACCAAACGACTAGGTTTGCATTCTCTAAGGAGCAGATCGAAGGACGACCACACGAGCTGTTTCGATCGAAATGGAAGAAACATCTGTTGTGTATTTTATCTGACGAGGCAGTGATGGGCGATATTTCAAGTTGGTTCTCTCTCCCTAATATTGGTTAGGTGTGAGATATATTTTTTAAGAAAAGCGTGTTTTCTACAGCAACTCCATGGAAGATTCATTGGAGAACGCATCAAGTGAAGACTCTGAAACAAGAGCTTTCCTCAGAGGGAGCAAGGAACTGTCGCTACCGCAACCAGTACCGCATAATTTTCCACCGAAGAATGATAAAATTTCTCCTGTTCAACCCGTAACACAGACAGCTGCGGTCTCCACAGTGGTTACAACAGTAAGTCCTAGCTTTACTGGATTAACAGTGGGAGAGCAAGCAGCCAGTATACTATCGGGAAATACACTTCAAACAACGGTCGTAACAACAGTTGGAAATGCTTCCGTGGCATCCGTTGCAAACAATGGAGCAACAGTTTCCGTTGCTGCAGCGAGTGAACAAAGACAGCCAGTCGAAGCCATTGCAACTCCCAGCACGAGTGCTGTGCAGGATACACTCGTGCAGACTTTGGAAGAACCTATTATTTCTGGCAGTTCAAAGGATTTGTCTCAAACCAATGTAACCAGCCGCACAACCAATGAGGCTGAAGTTGACAGCTTTGAAAGGGAGAATCAAAAGCTAAGGGAAATGGTGGATAGCATAACTTGTAAGAGAGACAAATTGCGTCGTTTGAGTGACAAGTTGGAGAAAGAGATTGAACGCCAACTGGGACTTATCAACAAATACCGTAGTTTTTTGATATCTACGTTCGAAAGTAGACCCACCTATGCCTTCCAACATATCATTGAAGCGATGAGAAAGACAAGTTCTTCCTCGGAATATTTAGATGTGTACAACATGAATGCTCCTGAAAAGAGACCACAACAAACGCCCGCGGTATCACACAATATGAAAGTTACAGCAAGCGCAAAAGCATCTGCTATGGCTTCGACTGTTCCCACAAAAGCATCTTCTGAAGGAAATGCAAAGGCTCAAGTGAGAGGTTCACAAGGTCAAGATGTGGGTACCTCTTCAACTCCATATTTAGAAGGCTCATCCACTAATGATGCTTTTCGTGGAACGAGCCCAGACAGGAAGGATAAAGGTACGTTTTTGAAAAGCAAACCACAGATTGCTATTGCATATATTAATTCTCTATAGTGAATGAAGGGAAACATTTTGTAGGAAATGAACAGAATTGGCAGTCTGGAGGAGGAAAAGGACGCACTTCAAACTTGTGGACGCCAGAAGAAGACGCTTTGTTCGTGAAAGCATTCAAACAATATGGCACCAAATGGAAACGTATCCAAAAAGTTTTGCCAAACAAATCTCGTCAACAAATACAAAGCCATGGTGCATATCTTCTAAGGTTAGGCAAGTTGAATAAGGAACTCATAAGAGGACCAAATAAACAAGTCAAGTCTTGGAATGATGATGAACAAGAATGCAACGAGGATTCAAAGAAGTTGATCAACACTTATAACGAGAATTGAATGTAGGGTTAGACACGGTTATCAGATGTCACTTGGAAAGCATATAGAAAACAACCGTTATTTTTCCAACATGTATGTAAATTAAATTATTTTTGATGTAAATGAACAGGTTTTATAAAGTAATGTCATATCAACACACTCTAATTGTGAGATGTAAGACTACCACTCTCTGTACCCGCTGCTGGGTCGATTATTACATTTAATAGTGCTGGTTTCTTCGACGCCAAAGCCTCCCTCAATGCCTTACCAAGTTGTTCTGCTGTTTCTATCCAATAACTCAAACCTCCAAAGGCCTCTGCAATCTTTTCGTAATGCGCATTAGGAACGAAACAAGTTGGCGCAGGATCCGCAGGATCCGCACTCTTTTCAGTTCCGCCATAGATTCCGTTGTTATTGAAGACCACCGTTAAAATAGGAAGATTATATCGAATTATAGTTTCTATTTCCATGCCACTGAAGCCAAAAGCAGAATCTCCTTCAAGAGCAATAACGGAACGACCCGGATTACTAACTGCACTAGCGATGGCATAACCCATTCCAACACCCATGGTGCCCCATGTTCCTGCATCCAGTCTAATACAAACATGTCAACAAGATTTTAAAATAGGTTATTAAAAGTTCCTACCTGGAGCGAGGTTCTTCTACTGGAAGAATAAGCCTTCCGAAATCCATTGTATTCGCTCCTTCGCTTACAAGAATTGGCTTCGGATGAGGTAAGGAAGCAATCACTTGTCGCATGGCATTCAAAGCACAATGAAAGTCTAAAGGCATTTTTGATTCCTGTAGACGACTTTCCAGTTTTTTGGTGTTTTCATCACATTTCTGTCGTACTTTATTCCGCCAGTCTACCGGTACCTCGAAAGGTTCCAACTTCACTGCGTTGTGGAGAAGCCTCACACTTTCTTGAATATCCCCAAATACTGCTAAAGCAATATTCGTATTACGATAAAATTCTTCCTCACATATATCCAACTGAATAAACTTGCATTGATTTGACCAACGAGGTGGCTTTCCATAATGCAGTATCCAATTCAGTCGAGCTCCAACTAAAAGTACAACATCCGCCTCCTTCAATACTAAAGAACGAGCAGCTGCTGCACTCTGTGGATGAGAGTCAGGAATACAGCCTTTGCCCATTGGAGTAGCCAGAAAAGGAATTTTTAAGGTGTTGATGAACCCCGCAAGTTCCTCCTCTGCACGAGCATAATTGGCTCCTTTACCAATTACAACAAGAGGTCTTTCGGCATTTCTTAGAAACTGAACAGTTTGTTGAACGACTGTTGCAGTCGGAACTGGCATATTCCGAGGAGAAGATATAAACTCTTTGCTAAAGGACAACAATTCCTCCACTTTCTCTCGTTCCAGTTTTTGATGAAGTACATTGGAAGGAAATTCGATGTATACACCTCCTGGACGGCCACTTCGAGCCACATGAAATGCTCGACAAAGAAATCTCGCAGAATCTGTGATATCGTCAACTCGAAATACTTGTTTTGCATGTGGAACTGCTGCACGAAGTTGATCACACTCTTGGAATGCACCACGATCTATTTGCGAGTTTTCTGCAGCTCCACTTAGTAAAATCATTGGAAAGCAATTTACTGTTGCACTAGCCAATCCAGCCAAGGCATGCAAACAACCAGGTCCAGAAACCGTTATACAAACTCCAGGCTTTCCTTCAAGATATCCAAACGCTCCTGCCGCATAACTAGCAGGTAATTCATGCCGAGTGGAAATAAAACGAACTTTTTCCTGTTGACAACATATACCTAACTTCGTAACAGGAATGCCCAAGACTCCAAATGCAGCGTCTATTCCCAAACTCTTTAATATCTTTGCTACTAACTGATAGCCATCTATCGTTGTTGAAGAAGAGTCTGTTTCTTTCTGATTGGAGACTGATGCCTTTGAAGTATTGTTCGATGAATTCCATTTTTGCAACACACTTTGAGCAACAATTCTTCTCTGAACCTTACCAGAGCCCGTACGAGGAAAATCATCCACAATATAAACCTTTTTTGGAACTTTAAAGGACGCAATACGGCTCTTACAGTCCTCTATTATATCCTTCTCGGTAGTTCCAAGAGATTTGTCTTTGAGGATAACTGCTGCTTCAACTTCTTCTCCATACTTTTCATGAGGAACACCAAAAGACACTGCCTCCGAGATATTAGGATTTGCCAACAAAGCTGCATCAACTTCCAAAGGTGATATCTTCTCTCCACCGCGATTAATAAGTTCCTTTATTCTCCCAGTCAATGTAAGATAACCATCCTCATCTAGAAATCCTTGATCACCAGTATGAAACCAACCGCCAGCAAACGCCTCTTCATTTGCTTTTGGATTGTTCCAGTAGCCTTTCGTTACGTTGTCTCCACGAATACAAACCTCGCCAACCTTGTTCGGTCCAAGTTTTTCACATTTATCTGATAATATAGCAACTTGTACATTTTGACCTTTACCCACAGTTCCAGGTTTTCTTTTGCCATTCTTAGGAAGCGGATTCGAAGTCATTTGATGCGAGGCTTCTGTCATTGCATAGGCTTCCAGTACACATGTATTGAAAAGTTTCTCCATCTTTTCCAAAATACTGGGTGCTAGAGAGGAACTACAACTTCGGATAAAACGCAAAGGTGGAGGATTGGATTTTGGATAATCTTGTTCTGCTCTGGAAACTAAAATTTGATGAATAGTCGGAACCGCTGTATACCACGTAACTTTGTGCTGCACACAGTATTTCCAAAAATTAGAAGCAGAGAATCGTCCTTCTTCGGGAATCCACACTTGTCCTCCAGTGGCAAGTGTCGATAATAAAGCTGCCATTAAACCATGGACGTGAAACAAAGGCATTACTAACAGAGTCACATCTGAATCAGAAAGTTCATACGTTTGGCTGATGTTCCTAACAGAAGTCATCAAATTTTTATGAGTCAAGGGAACTCCTTTAGGTTTCGAAGTTGTCCCTGACGTATGAAGAAAAAGGGCGATATCATCTGGTAAAGCTCGACCTTCTCCATTGCCCCTTGTTCCGTTCCAACTGGAGGTTGGTATCTGAATAGAAATATCTTTCGGACTTGATGTGAACTTAGACATGGACCATACAGGTAACTTTAAAGAATTTGCTGCTGCGAGAAGATCATTTGGTGCTTGGTTTTGAATAACTACAACTGCTTTCGCTCCAGCATCTTGTAAATAAAACAAAAACTCGTCTTTTCTGTATGCTTCGTTCAAAGGTGCTGCAATTGTACCGCTCCAAGTAACAGCCAAAAAGGAAACGACAAATTCAACAGAATTAGGCAATACCAAACCAATCACATCTCCCTTTGTGGTTACTTTTGTGATTTCCTCGCTAATCTTGGCGACTGAATCACGTAGTTGAGAATAAGAAAGAAACTTGTCTGTTCCTGCAATTCCTACAGCAACTTTGTTCGAAAAGTCAGGAGAACCGTTGGGAATACTTAACAATGTATCATCTGTCATTCTTCAAAGCAGTACAACTCCTCAAAAACAACGAAAGAAAACTCCAACACAAGAGAAATTTCTCGTGCTTGAAATTCGTCAATTTCTTCTTCACTTCTAGAAAATCTTCTATGCATTTTTGATTGAAATGGAGACGGAATAAAGAGAGATCATCTAGTAATTCCACATATGATATCTATAAAATATTTGTAGTGAGCATATTCCAACCTCAGTTACTTGCTTCAATACTGGAAAAGACCAAGGACCTGCAAGCAACCAGCATTCTGGAAAGCCAAGAAAGTGCGTCGCGGCACATTATTTCGTCCTGATTGATTGTGATTGGAGCTCCAACAAACACGCTCAAGGGTTTGTTCTATGGAGACATACGTTGCCTGGTCATTTTATTTTCCGATAAAAGTTCCTTATCATTTAGAAAGTTCTACTAGGCACAAATGTTCCAGTTGTTCACGTGGAGGTTTATTGCGTCGCCAAACTGTCTGGAAAGCACCTAAACCCTTGTACCACGGTGGAACACTAGGTGAAATACAAAACGGGGTATTTTGCAAGGATAATATTTATAATAAAACAGAAATTGGTCGTCCTAAGCCTTCTGTAACTGGGAAACCAGGAAAACTTGATTTCTCAAAGGGAGGCTCGGAAGCCGGTCAGGCACAAAAAGAAGGCAAAGGAGGAGTGGCTGTAAAAGTGAAACCTAAGCGTAAAACCAAAAAGGAGAAAAAAGAGGAACTTGAACATAATTGGCGAGTTTTGTTGCACAATGACGATATTCACACTTTTGACTATGTGATAACTGCTATCGTAAGCGTTGTCAAGACCGTGTCTAGAAAGAAAGCGCATAGAGTGACTATGGAAGCACACAGTTGTGGTGTTTCTACTGTAACTACCACTTGGAAGCAACTGGCAGAAGAGTATTGCTTGGGTTTACAGCGATATGGATTAACGACTTCTATTGCACCAGACAGTCTATTCAAGTCATAAACAATAAATAAACTTTTTTCACAAGTTGGATATGTGGTTTTGATCCAAAGACGATGCAGGGTCGCGTTGTTCCTATAACTTTGGAAGATTGAGGAAAAGGTGCAATAATGACGAGAGCGAGCCTGAGAAAGAGTATTCCTAAGAAAAGACAACGTGTTTCTGTACAACCAAGTGAAAATAGGGAAGAAGAAAGTCCTTGGCTTTTATTATGGCCTTGTACATTAGAAGGACAAAATACAAACCCTCACTATCACTACTGTGGTGAACAAACTCTAGATGGTTGTTTTCGGAGAGTTTCTGTCGAGTCAGACGAGTCGGAAGAACAAACAGAGTCTTTTTCTATAAAAACTTGGCAAGATAGTTCCCCACAAGAAGGTGAAACGTCTTTGGTTTCAGTCCATTTTTGTATTCCTGTCCAAGGTTTGCTTGGTGAGAACTTTTATACTTACTCGGGTGATGTTATTCTACCCTATCGTTTGGCAAAAGCACTTCATTATTTGGCAGTTAATCATCTATTGGCTGCAAAGATCCTTACAAGTTGTTTGAACGAAGAAGCTCTCAATTATTCATATCTTAGTGGCTTGAAGATCGAGTTTTATTTCCTGGACAAGTTGTTCTTACACGCACCGAGCTCACCTACCGAGTATCGAAAGCTATCTGTCTTTACTCATGTGAATGTTTTGATGTCTTGGCTGCATCCGAGTCTAAGTGTATATGCGTTGCACTCCACTGACGGTCCAGAAAGTTATTCAAGTTTAGACCTTTCGTGGTTCAATCAAGTCTGCCAGAAATATCAAAGAGAAAGATTGGAGTCCTTCGACAATCGTTGGGAAAGTTCGCAACTGACACTTTTGGAACGTCACTTGAGGGTTACTCTTCGACCTTATCAAAGGAAGGCTGTTTCATGGATGCTTTATAGAGAAGGCAATCATTCTAGTTGTATAAAGGAAAAAGACAGCAATCCACTGTGGTTTCCTGTGTTTTCAAACGACTTGGAAAGGAGCATTTCCTTTTATTACAATCCTTGTACTGGACAAGTGTCAAAACACAACTTTGAGCCCTTTGAGGATATTCAGGGTGGAATTTTGGCAGATGAAATGGGTTTAGGAAAGACAGTTGAAGTTTTAGCTTTGATTATGATGACTTTGGCGTCAAAAAGAGAACTCACTCCAGCGGAGAAACAGGAGCGGGTGTTTTGGGGCAGTGACTCAAAAGTGGTTCTTTCTAGGAACAAGGCGGATGTTGTTACTGAAAATGTTATAGATGAAGGCTTATCATTTGTAACGAGTGTACAATTTATCGATAGATGTTCCGAGTGCCAGGAATTAGTACTGAATGATGACAGCGTACCTAAAGATTTTCGTTCTTTATTTGTGCGCTGTGACGAATGTGGAAAAATAGAACATGCTTGGTGTGCCAACTATCGTTTTGAGCGTGCTATAAGAGTATTGTTAGAGTCGCCTCATCTTTGTTATCAATGTGAAGCTGATTATAAATTGCAGAACGTTTTGAAAAGTCATGCGACTCTGATTGTTTGTCCCTCTTCCATCTTAAGACAGTGGGAGGAGGAGATTGAGCGCAATGTAGCAACTGAAATTCATCATTTTACTTACCGAGGAATGAAAGAGTCTGGATATATAGCGGCAAGAACACTTGCAGAAATGGATATTGTCTTGACTACGTACGAAGCTTTACGAAATGATTTGAATAGAGTTGACCTTGGAAGTGGACCCAGCCTAAGATATGCTAAAGTATTTCGAGCTGTTCCTACGCCATTGTGTAGGATTGAGTGGTTTCGAATATGTTTAGATGAAGCTCAAATGGTGGAAGGCGGTTCTTGTGGTGCCGCTGATATGGCGCAGTGTTTGAAGGGAATTCATAGGTGGTGTGTGACTGGGACTCCTATTCAGAAGGATATTTCAGACTTTTATGGCTTAGTAAGGTTTCTTCAAGTTGCTCCTTTCGATGATCACTTTTGGTGGAATCACTTTGTGTGGAGACCAGCTCGATTAGGAAGAGATGATAATCTGAAACGACTTGTTGGTCGTTTGTTGTGGCGAAATACGAAAAATATAGTGCGTGACGAGTTAAAGTTGCCACCTCAGTCTACCATGAAAATATTATTGTCTTTTGGTCCTATAGAAAGACATTTTTATGAGCGACAGTACGAACTTTGTGCCGAAGAAGCGGCGCGACTTGTAAGGAGTCGAGCAAGTCTGCAAGATGGAATGAATACTTTGGACAATATTTCCAAGAAATATATAACAGATGAGAAGCTTGTCTCACGTCTATTAAGACTTCGACAAGCTTGTTGTCATCCGCAAGTAGGCTCTGATGGCATTCGAGTACTGCAAAAGAGTACAATGACTATGCAAGAAGTTTTGGAAGCATTAGTGCAGAGACGAACGGTAGAAGTTGCAGAGGCTGAACGTTCGTATGTTGCGTCTATGAATGGATTAGCTTCTTTATACATCTTACAAAATGATTTACCCAAAGCTGTGGATATTTATAGAAGCGTGTTGCGTTTTGCCAAAGAAAATGAAGAACATGTAACGATGGACTCGTTACAGAGGTTGCATATTTTGCACAACTTGACACAAGTGTTGGATGCAATAGATTTAAAGATAAAGGATTCGAGTCTACAATGCAAGGAAGAGTATCTCAGTTATTACAAGGCAGTTGGTAGAACGCTGGAGGAATCAGAGTATGCAAACGAAATACGCGAATTAGAACAACGTTACACTTGTGAGAAAGTAGCGAAACTTTCAAAGGCGAAGGCTTCGTATGAAGCCAGTAAATTGACATGTGAGAATATTATTGCCAGACGTGCAAAAGTACCTTGGTGGATGGAAGCTTTAAATCAAGTGGTTGCCAACAACAAATCGTTAGAAGACCAAATAATGGAGCAGATACGCTCTCAGTTGCTGTATACTTCTCAAGGAGTGTTTACGGAAACATCCATGGCTTCTCGTTTTCATAATCTTACCGGTTTGCAATATGTATTATTAAATGAATTGGAAAAGAGGGATCAGTATCGTACGCAATTATTGGAAACATTGGAAGACTTGCCAGGTGCACGAACACCAACTACCGAGGAAGTATTGGCGTCTGGAAACTGTAAATATTGTCGTATAGAAGGCAATGGACCCGCATGTAGTCATTGTCTTGCCAAGGAAAAGTTTTCTACTTATGAGCGCAGCTTATTCCTGGTTCGCATACGAAGTATTGGGAAAAAAAGCAACGCCAGTCATGGAAGATATGGTGTTATCTCTGAAGGTGAAGAAGGAGCTAGATTGCAAAGTGAAGTAGAAAAGGTATGTAGACGGGATTTTCTTGGAAGCTTAATTGACTTTGTTGTAGATATTGAAAATTATAAAGTCTTGTATTCGGAGGCATTATCGCAAGAAATTCTCGTGGTTGACAGACATGGAACGGCACTTTGAGGAAGTAGAAGCACTGAAAGAAGAATTTCGAGAATGCCACCTTTATTTTGAGGCGCAACATGACTTGCTTTCAGCTTTGGATGAACTGGAAATGGCCAAAATGAGAATTTCATTGAAAGTATCGAAACAAGAGCAGAAAGGAAGAAATGCCGATTCTTATCAAATAAGTCAGAATCAAATTGGGAGCTTCTTCATGCAGTTTGAACACGACAAAAGGATAGCAGAGGTTGAGTTTCAACACAAACGCAGTCAGTTGGTGTTTCTCAAACGTTTGAGAGCAGATCAAGAAAGTAGCAATCAGGAGGGAAGAGAGGATACTCTGGGATCGCAGCCTTGTCCTGTATGTTGGAGAGAGCTGGAGGCACAGATTGTGATTCTCCCTTGTGGTCATCGCTTCTGTGCCGAATGTATTTCTCGAATTGTTCAACAAAGAATTTCTGAACGCTTTGAAGTACAAAGGAAGAGCCAGTTGGAGCAACATATATCTTGCCCCACTTGTCGCATCAATGTTGTTACCAATGAATTGTGTTATATAGAAAGAAACAACTACGATGAATCTTGTATCCGTAGCTTGAAGAGAGTATTATCCAGTGAGGAGGATATGAAAGAGATGGAGACAAGTGTGACGACACAACAACTTTCTTCGTTTTGGAATGCTGTACAAGGGAACTCTCTTAGGGATTCCTTTGGTACGAAGATAGCGGCAGTTGTCATTTATCTAAGAATGATAATTGAAGAGAATTCAGACGCAAAGTGTATTTTATTTTCGGAATGGAATGACGTTCTAGAAATAGTTTCTAGGGCACTTGAGGAGAGTAATATCGTATTTATTCGGACAGAACAGAAACGGGGAAAGAGCTTTGAAACCGTTCTTGAAAAGTTTCGAACGGATCCCAACATTCGCGTTCTTTTGCTCCCAGTAAGAAGCGGGAGCAACGGCTTAAATATAACAGAAGCCACACACGTATTTTTGGTTGAGCCTCTTTTAACCGACTCTCTAGAGGCACAAGCAGTGAGTCGAATCCACAGGATCGGTCAGGAAAAACCAACCTTTGTTCATCGTTTCCTCATAGAGGACACTATTGAAGAGAAGATTGATGAACTGAGAAGGAAAAAGAGAACAAGGTCAACTGAAGATTTTGATAAGGAAGTAAAAGTTAGGGGGACTAGAGATACAAGAAGGGAGCAGGAGCTAACTGTACAAGACCTATGCGTGCTGTTTCCATCAAACCAGTAAAACTATTCAAATTCACGTGTCTTGAGCCGTTGGGAATATTTGAAGCTCCTTTCAGAGTTGTGCAAGTAGTAGTATACAAGAAGATTAAAGTTTTATTGATGAGAGCAACTTTGGAAAGAAGGTAATAGAAATAAAGAATTCTAGAATGCAATTGCATAAGCAATTGCGGAACCCCTCGAAAAAAAATGACGCATGCATTTATCCAAATCCGAGATGCGATTGGCTAATCTTGCTTGTTTTGGCGCCAAAAGCTGGAAGTGAGCGCTTCGCTGATCCTGATTGCGAGCACTAACTGTTTGTAGCTTTTTTACCGTCATGTGGAACTGTTGAGGCTATGTGGGGCTCAGAATTGCAAATTATGGAAGAAGAAGGTGATGAAGACGGCTACTCGACACCTACTTCGCAAACAATAAGAGTCTATCCAGATAGGCCACCCCCACCTCCTAGAAAGAAGAGGTATAAGAAGTCCCGTAGGATGGGCAAGAACTTGGAGATTGGAGATAGTGAGTTGCAGTGTAAGACTCTCCTTGATTCGGACTTGTTTGTTTCAGCGAGAAATTGTTGTAGACTAAAGGGTTCGGAAAATATTTCGAGACGGGACTGGTCAGGGAAGTGTTCCTCTTGTGGTTATATAGGAAAACTGCGTCCAGGGCGTACTATCTGTTTTCGATTAGACTGTGCACTGAATCCATCCAACTCTAAGCCGGATAGAGGACTAGAGTGAACTAGCTATAACAAGATGTAGAAGATTGTTCACTTTGTGTCGAATATGATTGCAACTCTCAAGTGAATAGTTGATATTTGTTTGGGTGTATTTGCCTGTTAGGGGGTCGTGTTGTTTAGGTCTCAATTGATCAGAGTCCTTTTTCAGTACAAATATTTCAGTGTAGCAAGTGGTGAACCTGGGAATAAATCTAACTGTATATAATTAGTCAGTTTCCAAGTTAAGTTTTATAAATAGAGATTTGTATTTTTGAAATGGAAGATTTTGTATCAAAATTCTTTTTCGATGAACCCTAAGGAAGATTATCGCCAGTTGTGTGAGCGCTTCGTTAGTTTTGTTGGCTACCGAGAAAAGGGACAAGGCGTTGCTCCAACTGATAGCCAACTATGTGACTTGGTCCAACAAGTTGCTGGGGTACCAGTTTATAAGCAACAAGACAATCAGTCTTTGTGGATCGTTTTCTTCGAAAGCGACGTCATCAGCCACTTTTTCGAGTGTTTAAAGCAGTTTCCTACGAGTCATGCCATTCAGAACGCTGTTCTATCGTCATTGTCTCTTCTTTTACAAAATATCCACGAAAAGTCCTTGCTTATTGGAATCGTTTCAAAGGATAGTTTCAAACAAATACTTGAGTTTTCTTTTGATTTGAATAACGAAGAAGTTGCTTCTCACTTTGTAGATCTTTTGAAAGCAACAACTTCTGTCCTAGACGAGGAAATATTAGCGTTTCTATATGATCCTTCCACTGAATCTTTTCCTCTGTATCAACTGGCGACTCAACTAGTTGACCATCCAGAGCATATGGTTTCTACCAACGCTCGATTGGTTACCTTGCAGATATACCAGTTGCAAGGCAAAGAACTTGAAAAATTTCTACAAAACAGCGCCATGAGCAATGAGTTTTTGCAGCGACGCATCGATCGAATATTATCTTTTTCCAACAACATCATCGACTTTTGGAAAGAAGAAAGAGAAGAAGAGGATCCATCTCATTTGAGTAGTCTTTGGACTCATTTTATTGAACATATTGAATTCTTGCTCGATCTTGTGCTAATTTTAGAGCCACGTTTTCCCACTCATCTATTGGAACGCCTAGACAACGAGTTGATACAAATCCTTATTCATAAAATAGTAGATGCAGAAGGTTGGAAGAGAAAATTTTTCAAGTAGCGCCAACTAAATAGCAATATTTATAGGCAATAATAACATCGAGGAGCCCGTATTTCCCTTACTTATGGAACTTAATGTAGTACTACATATATGTTTGGAAAAGTCTGAAAAGTTGGATGCTGTTTCTGATTATTTCTTTTGTCATTCCAGCTTTTGCAAGGAATTCAAATCGCTTGTAAAAGTAGTAGTCGAATATATGCGCAAGTCTTCGGATGAAATGATTATCTATGCCTGTTCTATTCAGTTGGAAATTGGTTTGAACTGGTTCCATCAGTGTCTTTCCAGAATTGTTTCTCTAAACAAGCCAAAGAAAGGTTCCAAGTCTTCTTCTTCGAGTGTAGTCGATCAGAACAAGGAACGACCAGTGCCTTCTATCGAGCACCTTTGGGATAGAAATGAATTGGCACATCTGATATGGACTCAATGTCTTGAGCGTTGTTTGCGTAAGGAAGCGGAAGAATTCTTGCAGTTTAGTTGGAGATGTATTCGGTCTCTGGGACGAGTTTCCATATATATAAGGCGATTGGTTCAGTCAACAGGTCACAAACGGAATATCGTCAAAGCCTTGTTATTACAATTGAGTAAGGAGTTTTCGTTACCTGAAACTGCCAAGTCTTCTTATCATACATATTCTATAATGGAACTTTTGCTTCCATTGGCAGGTCCTTATGCTTGGAAGGATCTCGTGTTGGATGAAGACGTATTTCATTCCCAGTTACTTGGCTCCCTGATGAAAGATTTAAACAGTGTTCAGTGTCTATTAGCAAACAAATTTCCTGTAGACGAAGACGCTGCAAAGTATACATCTTTGTATACTTTGGTTCGTGTATTTATTTGTATTTGGTTGATAGATAGACTTTCTACTAGGTCGTGGTTGAAAGATTTGCGGAGACTGTTAAGTGGTCAATATCGTGTGTCGTTGAGTTTGGAAGAGTTTCTTAGAAAGGCCGGAATTCTGCAAGAAATCATGGAGGAAGATATAAGTGATACCGACTAAACAACTTTTCCTTTAGCGTTTTCAAACATTTCGACTATTTTATGAGATTTCCAACACGAGAAATGAATTTTCTAGTTCACTCTCCTTCTTCTATCACCTCCACACAAAATTGAATTGCTTCCAACAACAATACAGTGAAAACTACTACCAATAGACATATTTTGGAAACCAACTAGCAGATAACCAATTGTTCGTTTCGCTCCATGTAAAAACTATTATTACTTGGCAGAAGGCTGAGTCGTACTACCGGCGGCGTCCCCAGTGGAACCAGCACTTTCCAAGCCTCCAGAAGCACCCAACTCCTTATCAATTTCATATACCAAAGGAACTACCAACACAAGAGCTGAGGTTGCACCAATCCAAGCCAAATTGCCAGTAAAGCGTAAAAATCTTTTGGAGTAATGAGCAACAGATTCCACAATCTCTGAAGTTCGTTGATAAGTATCTGATTCAGTGATAACTTCTTTAAATTCTTCAAACCGAGCCTGAAATTTTTCTATAGCTGTTGGCTCTTTTGGTTCCAAAAAGGCATCTTCCGTTATCTCAAACAGTTTAGGCATTTCTCCAACCAACGACGACGACAAGCCAAATTGGCTCAAAAGGAGAATATGAATGTTCGAGTCTCTTACGACAAGTTGCCGCAGTCTTTCTTTTGAAAGCAACCTTGCAACCAACGTCTATTCATTTTCTTTCCCAATTTCCTATTCTCTATACTTCTATCAACTGTATTCAGTCTTTCAGTCCTAAACCCTTGGGCTTGAAACATCGCCTGTACTTGTTCTACAACAAGTGAAAAAAATGATTAGCCGCCTCCAACCATAAACTTGGATATCCACCGTTACCTATTCGGAAGAAGTAGGAAAAAGTTCCGTCTTGACGAACAAACCATTGTTCTTCCACTTGATTCTCTTTGGAGAATCGAGTCTGTGCCAAGTCACCTTCGCAAAAGTCTCGAAATAGTAGCCAACCTCCGGGTCTTAATATTTTATATACGTTTTCAATAACAAACTCGTGATATTTTGGTGCGATAGCTGAGAGCGAAAAAAACAGAATAGCCACATCGACTTGTTCTTTTTCTGGAATGTAGTCACTCAAAGGTTCCTTGGAAATGTCAAGTACAAGGCAATGGATACGCTCACTATCAAAGGCTGGATTATTCTATGCAAAACTCTTAGGTAATAGCAAAAATATATCCGAGGAGAACATACTTGCAACAATCCAATGGCTTCTTTGGAAATATCACAAGCATAGAAACGAATAGAGTTGTTCCAACCTAGGATAGGAAATATAGTGTTTCCAACGCCACAACCTGCTTCCAATATGTAAAGTGGACGCCCTTGACTTTCCGCTTCTCGTATCCAACCTTGGAGAAGATCATAGAAACCATCTTGTCCAGTCTCGTTCAAAGTCCAATACCTTTTTCTGTAAGACAACTTTCACGACCAAACCTGTCCAGAGGCATACCTGTCTCTAAAAAAACGAATGCCGTTACGTTTATAAAACAGATCCCAATTCTTTTTACTCTCCAAAATGTATTTCTCTACCTGGATGAATATATGCATGTCTACTTTCAAAAAAGAGCTTACCTTTCCAAAACGAACTCAACACCATCCTTCTCAAGGATCGATCGACTTGTGCAAAAACAAATAATACTTGTGGGAAATTTTCCTTTGTTTATTGCAAAACTGGACAATCATCAAAGCTGTCGTTACTTGCTTCCACCAAGTTCTTTTGCTCTATTTGTGGCAGCAGTGACAGCTTGAATGACTGCAGTGCGAAAGTTGTGCTTTTCCAGAGTAGAAGTTCCGTGAATAGTTGTGCCACCCGGAGATTCCACTGCATTGCGAAGTTTTGCTGGATGTTCGTTGCCACTAGCAACCATCTTTGCTGCACCCAAAACTGTCTGAGTGGCTAGAGACAATGAAACATCCCGAGGTAAGCCATTGAGTACACCGCCATCTGCCAACGCTTCAATGAACATATAAACATAAGCCGGTCCACTTCCACTCACTCCCGTTACAGCGTCTAGTAACTTTTCCGGAACACAACTTGCCAGTCCAACAGAAGAGAAAATCTTTTCCACTACTTTTTGATCGTCCGTTGTTGCACAAGAACCACAAGAGAAAGCGACTGCTGCTTCTCCAACCAGACACGGAGTGTTTGGCATAACTCGAATGACTCTAGATTTGCTTACCAGCTGCTGTTCTATTGTCCCAATCGACACTCCTGCGCAAATGGAAACTAGAAGGTGTTTTTCCGGTTTCCATCCGTCCTTTATGGACTTAAGAGCTTCAGAGACTACATCAGGCTTTACTGCTAAAACGATGACGTCAGCATGCAATATCTCAAAACTGTTTTTACAGGTCCCTACTCCCATTTTCTGAAAAAGATCCAGACGAGACTCAACTACGTCATAGACAGTAACAGAAGAAGCATCCACCAGTTTCTTTTCTATAATACCCCGAATGATGGCTTCTGCCATAACACCTCCACCTAAGAAACCCAACCTCAAGGGCAAAGAACGTTGTTCCATAAGAGTGTACAACTTTGCCTCGAACTTGCAGACGTGTGAAAAATAATGAACAGCAACAGAAAATCCAAACTTTTCACTAAGTCGTTGGGTTCATCGATCAAACAATAATAAGGTATACACACTAGTAGAATAAATATTTTAAGTCGTCATATACTTATCAGCAGTTGTTGTACTTTATGTTTTTGGGAAGAATACTGAAGGAAGAGAAGGATTATGGGCAATAGTTGGTCCAACCAGAATAATGGCACCTCCAACCGTAGCATACCTAGTGGAACACTTGGACCGAGACCTCCGCAAAATGCTGCTCAAAGAACTGAAATAAACCCTCGTGCATTGTTCAGCAACTCAGAATTTTCTTGGAATGTTGGCGAAAATGTATTTGAAAGTCTGAGTCCTTATAGCTCCAACATAGCACAAGTAAGTTCCCGGTTAGTTTTCCCGATATATGGATATATTTACTTACTCGTGACACTTAAAGCTCCCACCACCTTCGGTAGTGCACGAACGAACAGTCAGAAATGTAGTTCGTCTTTCTAAAAACTCGTTGCAACTGTTTCCAGGCAGTGCGTCCAAGTGTTACCTTTTGCAGTTTCAGTTTGATACTTTAGTTGACTGTGGAATAACAACGTATTTTTTTGCAAAGGAGTTGCAAGAGAAGCGATTGCTTTCTTTTTGTTCAAAATACTGTAGTAAACCTTCAGTACAATACTTTCGTGCAGGACTCGGTCAGACCTATCGTCAACAAGAATCAGAAGGTGTTGACTTTTCCAAAGTGTCTATGGAAAGTCTTATTTATCGTCAAACGGACGAATATCCGGTCATAGTGAAAATTGAGAATACGCAGTCATCTGTTGAAAATAGTGAGTCCTTGGAGCTTCAAAATACCAAGTGTTCCAATAATTCTGCCGATGGAGAGATCATGGCATATTATATTTACTTGTCCCTTGACGAAAAGGAAAAGTCATCTTCTGCTGCATTACCTTTAAAAGTTATAAAGCAGAAAATACTTGTAAATGGAGTTGTATACGAACTGGAAGAAATCTACGGCATTGACAGCGGTAGCACAGTAACGCAGGGCTGCTTATCGAATTCCTCTTATGCAGACGAAGGTGCCAATTGTGCGATATGCTTATCGCAACCAAGAGATACTGCGCTTTTGCCTTGTAGACATATGTGTCTTTGTTCTGAGTGTGCACAGAGACTTCGCTTTCAATCTAATTCATGCCCCATATGTCGTCAATCCGTTCAGTCTTTTTTACAAGTCAAAGGTTTGCGGAGTCAAACAAACAATTAAGACGACTAGGGAATTGCCTGTTTCTTGTCACATTCCCTTTCACAGTGGAAGATCTAGACCGAAAGCCGTACAAAGTCGATTCCTATGTTCTTTTAGTTTCTTTGGGGAGGTCTTATCCCATTCTACTTGTTCCAAAATTTGTATCGCTTGTTGATAGTTTTCCTCACCCATTAGTTCTACAAAGTAGTCTTCATAGGTAAGCAGTTGAACTTGTAGTCTGTCGGAAACAAATTGTCGCACTTTTGCAAAAGGATGTATCAAGTAGAACATCAGACGTTGATTAACGATATGACCAATGGTGCTCTTATGAACCAAAGCTTCTACGAGCATTTCTGTAAAAGCCAAGAGCAGGTTGATATCCTTTGAACCTTTCATACGTTGAATGAGACATACGAGCAGTTCTTTTAAAATAGCTTCCGATTCAACTTGTTTCGTCGTTTCTAAAATTAAACTTATCATTCGAATGATGGGTATAAGGTTGCGACGAGTTTTACTATCCACCGTCAGAATAACGAACAAGTTTTTCAGAAGCATTGTAATTGTTTCTGGCGTCTCATGGACCTCATCTTTTAAAAAACTTTCCATTGCCTTTTGTGCCTCCTTATTTTGAGAACCATTACCTCCAAAGGCCGCAAGAAATCCAAAGAGAACAGCAAGGAAAAAGGCTCCGTTTCTCTTTAGCATTGCAATGCCATTTTGGAAGAGACGGCCATAATCGAGAAATAAAGCTGGCTCAAAGTTGTTCAAAATGTCCATTAATACGTCCAATTCAAATTTCTGAATAAAACATGGCTCTAAATTGTCATATAAAAGTTTTAAAGTTTCTGCTGCAAGCACTCTTGTCTTGTCTATTCTTTCAAAACAGTTTCGTACAAGGCGATGAATTCCAGCTTGAAGAAGCGGTTCAACTCGATATTTCGTATGATCATTCATGGTTATCATCAATTTCCCAAAACACTCCATGCTCGTCATACGAACCCAACTTCCAATGTCGCCACGACTACCAGTCGTATAGTCATCCATTCCCCCTAACAGAAATTGTACCACTTGCGCCATTTCAGTATCACAAAGAATACTATCGACATTCGTGCATTTCAAGATGTGAGTGACAAAATGCGTCAAGGACTCAATACAAGTGACTTTGAGTTCAACGACTTGATCGTTGTCCTCTTCCAATGTTCCTGGAATATCAAAATTATCAGGCCTTTTCCCAAATTTTAAGAATAACGCAACTATTGCCTCTTTGAAAGTTTCGTCACTTTGCGTGATCTTCTGATTCAGAATATAAACTGGTACGTAACCAAGTGCCTTTAAGAAACCGGTCATCTTCGAATTTTGCTCCCAACGAATGGAGTGAATCATTTTGGTTACCATGTCGACCACGCACTGTTCAACGGCACTATCCAACGTTCCATTTTCGCGTTGCCAACAAAGAAAAGAACAAGAAGAGCCAAAAGCGCTAGCAGCAGCGTCTTGAACGTTCTTATTTTCTGACCGCATCAAATCAACTGTCTTCTTTATAAATTCTGGTTCGCAGAAAAATCTTCCTTCAAAGAAACATGCGAGCAATTGGCATGCAGCTATTTGAATAAAATCCAAGCTCGTATTGTCAATTTGTTCTTGAATAAATCGAACCAGCTCTGAATAATATGGCTTCATAACGGTCTCCAGATTGACCAACTCTTGGACAGAATGCAACAGCTTATGTACAGCGAGAAGCGAACCGTGACGTACATCGGGTTCCTCGGAGTAAATACCCACGACTAACTGTTGCAGAGTTGTTTCGAAAATGTCCCGCATATTGACAAAGTCTTTAGCAATCACTATGGCAAGAGAGCTAGATGCTAACTGACGGATCGCTGGATCCCAATGTCGTATCTTTCTTTGCACTAATTCATCTATCAAAGCCTGTCGATACCACTCATCATCGAGAAATGCTATTTCAGGCAAAACTTTGAGATAAGAATCCGATAAATCACTGAGAGTAAAGTAGTCTGCAGTGGTAATGACAGAAATTCCCTGAGAAACAAGGCCCGTTCTTCCTACAAGTTCTTGTAAGGCAGCAGCTGCGGCTCTTCTGCAGTTCAATTCTCTATCCGTGCACGCGACACAAACTATGTTCATAATAAGTTCCTTCAAAAACACGAGAGGGATTGAAGAATGATAGCTCCTAGCAAAGGCCCAACAAACATAACAAGCGGCATCTCGTACCTGAGATCCTGCATGAACGGAGCCTCTGGCAAAATCATATCTCAATGCTTCGGAAACAAATTTCACAATAACTTTCAGATGTTCATCGCCGAAGATGCCACGTCTCGCACATTCAGCAAGAGTAAGACAAGCTCCATGCCAAAGATAACCATAGTGTTTTCTCACACCATTCTCTACATGTGAAAGTAGTACTTGCAAAACTTCATCTGAAAAGCTTTTTGGAAGTCGCATACATATTCGGCCGATTCCTTTTGCCACAGAATATCTTGTGACAGTGTGCTTGTCGTCTAGTAACTGCAACATTGTTTCCATTATGGAAGCTAGAATACGTCCGGTTTCTTCATCTACTGCATCTTCATTCATACTTTCGTGAGTTATACTTTCAGCTGGTTCCTTCGAAAGTTCACTATGAATCTTAATGAATCTTCTCCTACGCAACCAAGAGGCTCCCTTTTTGGGTAAAAACAAAAGAGCCAAGCGCTGAATATTCTTAACACACAAATGACGGATGGTTATATTTGTTGTTGAGTTCATCACCTTTAAGAATGTAGACAACAGCCGTTCTGTCATACCATCAAAGCAGCTTTTCGTCCCAAATTCAAACATCCAAGCAATCGTACGAAGATTTCCTATTTGAAAGGTTTCCGATATATCTATACGATCACCTTGTTCCGCAGATGCTACAAAATCTTCCAAGTAACTTCTTGATTGGTTTTGCATATCCTGTCTCGTCAATATAGTTGCAAGAAAATATGCAGCACTGTATTGAATTTTGCTCGATGCACTCAGCATTTTCTTTGCAAAGACAATAATATCTGCAATGGAGGCAGTTTGATCTGAACTTTCGACAGATTCCTCAAAATCTTCCATGCTAAATGGAAGAAGCGATAGCTTCGAGAGCCATAACAGCAGCACATAAGCAACTTGCCACGGAAAGTTTTCCAACGTTTGAATTTCTTGAAATATTTTCCACTCTCGTAGCAAAGTAAAAAAGTCGTCTACCTGGCTTGGAAAGAGTTTGGCGATACATTTGAATCCGCGAACTTTAGAAACATGATAAAGTGCTATGAAAGGTGAACAAAAGTAAGTAAGATCCTCGTCTCTAACTTGCGAAGTATAACAAGATGTTAGAAAGCTTCGCAAAAGTTCAAGACTACTTTTAGTCTTGAAAGCGAGCTCGGTAATCAGCCAACTCAACTGCCTGTCTAATAACTGCGAAAAATCTTGGAAACTGTCACAAGCCCTACACCACTTTTGAAGTTCGTCGTACTTTTTACCTCTTTGTTTCGCAAAGTCTTCTATAGGCCAAGAAACATTACAAAAGTCTATCCATGACAATTCCTTTAGAAGTTCATCCAAAGTCTGCTGCATTCAAAGGACAAAAAGAAATGCTGTTGGATTTGGCGCCAAAATGAGGAATGCTTCCTGCTGCGTCAGCCCTTCCTTCACATTTGGGAAGAAAAATGAGCCTCTGGCAGCTCATTCGTTGTTGGCGCCTATGGCTTCAGAAAAAGACAATGTCGAATAATGAAATAAACTACTGAGTGCTTCGTTGCGAATGTCAACCACTATTGACTTGTGTTTGACTGACCTCCCTGAAGTCATCCTCATTTATATAGCAGGATTCTTGTGTCTGAAGGATTTTTTAACTCTATGTTCTGTGTCTAAAAACTTTTCAAACATACTTGGTAGATATTTGACAACTGGAGCAGATAGAAATTCTTCTGACTCCTGCAACCATAAAGAGGGTACGTATACTTCGAAACTCCAAAGCTTCAACATTTTTTAGAGAAATGCTGTAAAGATAATCCTACAACATGCAAATCAAAGCTATTATATGCTACACTAGTAGCTTTGGAAAAGGTAAAATCCCATCCAGACTGTGGAAATTATGTTTCAAACACGTCTAAAACTGCTATCTAGGCCCATCTGGATACTTTTCCTATGTCGTACCTGCCTTGTTCGTTGAAATTATTGTTGCATGACAAACTACAAGGTACGAAACTCCTAGACGAACAATTGTTTGTTTCCCGAAACCTCCTACACCATATAGCTAAGGAAGTAAGTTGTCAAGAAACACTTTCTCCATGGTTTTTGAAATAGAGAGCTATTAGCATGCATTGACTGTTTTAAAAACTACCAAAATGGAGTTCTTTTTGCAATGGCTGCGAGAAATTTCTCAACTTATCCATCCCTACTGCTTTGGAAAACTCATTAGATCGATTGCTATGAGCGTTTATAAAAATGAAAGCATTTTTGGTTATAGCAAGGTTTCCTATGTGCGGATGATAGAATTCTTAAGTCACTTGACAAAACATGTTACCAACTACTGGAAGGCTCGTGAGGTGTTTCGATACTTAGATGGGATGGTTTTATTAACTTGGAGAAGCTCAACATGTCGAAATATCAATTTCATGCTTCTTGATGCAGATCTCACATTTGAAGCAAATACTCGAAGGATTGTAGACACAAAATTACTTGCTTCTCTCTTAGTGCGACTCCACAGCAGTTGGCAATCTTATTTCACAATTAAATATATTTCCAGGCTGGAATTGATGGGATTTTCTGAAACAGAAGAAGTTTTGGTATCCTTGGCTGATTATTTACTCTATCAAGATTTCGCTCAAGTTCTTAGCAAGTTTTCCGCGGAAATTATTTCTAATGTATTGAGAAAAGTATTCGTGCGCAATCAGTTAGGACCTCGGGCAATATCTACGTAAGATAGCCGTTACAACTATTTTAAAGTTTTATTCATATCTTGGCATAGATACATTGGCAGCGTTACAGCACAATGGGAAGAATCCAAACGACGAACATTACAAGAGTCGATTTCTTCTCTCATGGGATAAGAACCAGACAGAGTCTCTGTGAGAGTGAGAGTTGTTTTTTTGCGGGATAATAACAACTGCATACAATTGTTAATTATTTAATAAACGTTCTTTAAAGGTCATGGAGGACAGTTGCTTCAAGTGGATACCGATATTAGAAAAACCATTTCAAATGTCTTCAAGAAATTTGAAGTGTTTGGACTGGAACGAAGACAACTATTTGTTTATAGGATTCCAAAAAGCACTATGTGCATTGAATTTGGCTAGTTTTGACGTTGAAGAAGAAGACTTGAACTTGCCAATAAAACTACAAACAGAGGAACGTGACAACTTTGTCTTTCAACGCATTGTGGCTCGCTTAGAAGGTGACGATGATTTGAGTGACTTGGAAGCAGAAAAGAAGTATTTAGGTTATGGAGAGTTGATTTCTCTTGGAGTTGGAAAGAAAGAAGAAGACTTTTTGGTTGTAAAAGGAATACCGCTTCGTTCGCTTGGTCTGGATGGTTGGTTACGACACTGTATCGGTGCGGTTGTATCAGGAACCAGCCAGAATGAGGCATATGTCTTTGTAAGAAAGGAAAACAAGGGTTCTCTCATTTTAGATACTTCAAGTGGTAGTCCTTGGAGAAATGAATGCCATCTTGATATTCACGTCGGTATTTTAGCTGATATCCGTTTCATCGGTGATTCATTTGAAACGAAAGAAGAGAGTTTACTATTCTGCTTCTGTGGAACTGGAGGAGCCGAACTTTGGCGCTTACACATGAATGATAACGATTCACCATTTTTGGAAGCTCATTTTCTTCAGCAGTTAACAAGTGCATGCGTTGGATCCTGTCAGTTATTTAACCATTCAAGTGGCAGAATCATAAGCTTAGGAGAAGGAAATGGACTAGTTTCCGTCTATCAGTTGTCCCAAGGACATTGTTTGAAAGTAGCTCAATTCTGTAGCGATATTCATAGCATTATTATCGAACAGTGTTGGTTTCATTTGACTAGTAATACTTGGATTCTGTTGATTTCTGGCGGTAATAGTTTGTGTTCTGTCCAATTTGAATTTCTTGAGGACCAACGAATCAAGTTTGAACAGATTGCTATTATTCAAGATGCCCATAGTGGTTTTATTAGTTGTATTTGTTGCAATCGTTGGGGACATTTTGCTTCAGCCTCTCTTGACGGAAGTGTGAAATTATGGACAGAAAGGTTAGAACTTATCACGGTCATAAGAAATGAGGATTCCAGTTTCTCTATTCATGGTTTAGCATTCTCTCCGAATGGAATTTGCTTAGCAGTATTGGGAAATATTCGACTGGAAACAGATGAAAGACTAACTGGAGCTAAGCCACATTCATCTGTGCTTTTGTATTGTCCTGTGGAAGGTGAACTTTATGAGAGAAATTATGCAGAAGCCTGGAAATACGCTTTAGATGACTTGGCTGTACAGAAAGAAACGAACAACATGCGGCCTTTTATTACTTGGGATGTGGAATTGGTAAACTTTCGGATTTGGCAAGCAAGAAAGGACCAAAATCGTATCGAACGTTTTGTCGAGCGCATTAGTACGGAGTCTCATGAATCCATTGTACATCGAAGAATCCTTTTTTGTTGGAAATATTTGGCTTTCAAATATTTTACGCAAAGTTGGAGCGAACCCTTAAGCGAGGAACAATCAGAACTAATAACGGAGCATATATGTACATCTTTCAAACAACTTGATAAGAAGATTTTTTCGCAGTCAAAGAGCGCAAAACGTAAAGCAAAACGGGACATTCCTTCCATATCCAGCATCGAACAAGGAGCCGTGGAAGCAATGCTCAGATATCTTCAAAGATGGCAACCGCAGTATTTTTCTGAACAGTGGAAACACTTTGGTTCTCTAGCAGATACTGACCTTGAGACTCTGGAGTTTTGTCCTGTCTGCAAGGAAAGGAATCTCTTGCCTTGTTCTAGGACTACTCCTCTAGTTTCTTCTTGCCATAATGGTCATATCTTTCGTAGATGTATGTTATCATTGTTACCTATTGTAACAAGCAACAATAGTATGACTTGTCCAAGTTGCAAGTCAGGCGCAATGTTCTTTCCTTCAAACATGGAATGGCTTTCAGAACGCTACGTTTGTATTTTATGCAATCAGCCTTTATCTTTTATAGAAATGAGTGCCGAACAGGAGTGGCGTTTGTTGAAAAAGATTTTGACGGAGCCAGTCGGATGACGACACGAACATTTCTTATTCTCGTTATTTTTGTAACTTTTGCACTAGTCGAAGCTGGAAAGAGTCCCAAAATAACAGATAGAGTAGGTAACACTACATTTGTATGTAATAGAACAAGAAACAACGTCTCGAAAGGTATATTTGGATATTCAAGTCGGTGACAAACCTTTGGGAAGGATTGTCATAGGCTTATTCGGCAATACAACACCCAAAACAGTAGAAAACTTTAAACAGCTTGCAACCCATGAACACGGATTTGGTTACAAAGGAAGTAAATTTCACCGAGTGATTAAAAACTTTATGATCCAAGGAGGTGACTTTACAAAGGGAGATGGCACAGGCGGAAAGAGTATCTATGGCGAGCGATTCGAAGATGAGAACTTTAAAATAAAACATTCCGTTCCAGGACGTGTCTCGATGGCTAATGCGGGAAGGTATTTATTCAAAGCGCTTTATCTAGTGTTTTCGTCTAAGACCGAAACTATGAAGGAATACAAACGGCTCTCAGTTTTTTATAACCACCGTAGCCACACCCTGGCTGGATGGAAGACATGTTGTGTTCGGTCAAGTACTTGAAGGCATGGAAGTCGTAAAAGAAATCGAACAGTTGGAAACCAATAGTCGAGATATGCCTCTGCAAGACGTTGTTATCGTCGACAGTGGAATATTAACAGTTGAAGAACCTTTTCACGTGGAGTTGTAATAAACCCTAATCGGCTTCGGATAGGAAGCTTTGTTGGTTTTCCTTGTCCATAAGAGCCCAATTATCTTCCGGTAACGAATTATTATTGTTGTCTTGTTCCACATCGCTACAACTACTCGAGTCACTACTAGACGAAGAGTCGTCGGGGCTTCGACGCTTATGGAATATACAGCATATTTTAGACTTTCGGCGGTTTTCTCTTTCATTGTCATGAGTATCTGGAGTCCAACGAACTTTCTTTTTAGGTTTCTTGGTAAGGTCTAACTTGAGAACCCTTGAAGTTTCTGTAATGGTTTGTGTAGAGCTGCTACAAGATGCTCTCCTCATTATCCTCAAGAATGCAAAACTCTCAATTTGTTGGAAGAAGTGTGGCGCCAAAAACCATAATGACGTGTAGCGGATCTTCCTGGTTGAGTGTTGTTCGACAGTTGGAAGAATTGAAGCATTTATCTAGACTTGTTCCAAACCAGAAAAAGGGGGTTAAAGTTCGGGAAAAGGTGCGACGTTTATACAAGGTTTGTATTGGATGTAGTGAAACAGTGCTTTATTGACACTGTTCTTGGTGTCGTTTTGTGTATTTCCTTCAGTTGTTCGATGAAAGAATGCATTATCCTGGTATAGAACAAAAAATTAAAGGAGAAGCAACCAAAATTATGGAGTGTGTTCGGTTGCGTTGGCCAGAGACAAGTTTTGATGAACCTTTCAAACTGGAGAAGGTTGTGAAAAGGCGACTCCGTTAAGCTGTATTTATTATTCAATCGTTTCAAATAACTTTTCATTTACAAAAGTATAATATGTTATCCAATTCAGCCAATATTGAAAGGAATTTTCCGCATTTTGAGTAGGATGATCCTTGTGTAACACAAAGAAACGGTTATCGACTAGAAACTCCACCTCTTCTAAAGTTGCTTCCACAGCCCACGATACCTTATTGAAACCATAACCTTGAAAGCGCTCATCGAATGAAATAAAATCCCGAGTCCTCATAATACAATAAGGCTCAAAGTTGGGTTGAAAAGGTACAAAAAACGAGTGGTTGTCATACAACCAACGTCGAAAAGATACTGGGCTTTGAGAAGCCTTACAATACGGAAACCAGGTTTTCAGGTATTTGGCTCGCAAGTCATGAATACTCGGACGTACTGAATGTTCAGAATCGGCTGCAATCCAGTTGGCTACCACGAGGCATCGTTTCCTATTCAATGGCAGCAGTTCTGGTTCCTTTTCAATGATTTGCCGAAATATTGTAAAAGAAGAAGAAATAGGAAATGTGTCCACATCCAAGACGCAAACAAAGTCAGTTGTTGTATAATTCAAAGCGATGTTCCGAAGTCGATTAATAGGAAATCTGTCACTTTTCCAGGGAGAAATGAGAACAACCACAAACTCCACATTCATTCTCATATAACTAGGAATTCGAGATAGATGTTCCAGTAATTCATTCTTTTCCAGTTCACTACGGATAGCAATAACAGCAACAACGGGTCCTGTTGCGTAAAACTTTAATAATTCCTTCAAAGTGAATATTCTGTGCATCGACAAAGGTATGGCTATTGTTAGCTCAGTGCTTTGGGGTTTCCTCCAGCGAGCAACGACAAATATCCTTTCTGCATCCAAATTCATAGAAAGAGACTCTTTACTTGTATTTTCTTCCACTTTTGAGGGCGATGGTGCAATATCTGGTCGTACACTTATGTCGGTAATCTTTATGGCATCCGAGGAGGAAGCATTCTTCACCAATGCCAAATATAAAAATCTATCCATTTTGTTTATATTCACTCGAAACGTAAGCTTTCCAAAGTATTCTTGACAAATGTGCTTCCATACAAATGAATGTTGCCGTATCTGAGAACTTGTCCCATAAATAACTATGATACAACTTGGAGAAAACTCATCAGACAGACTTTGAATATTCATTTCGATATGTAAAGGCTGCGAATTTGATATAGAATTGTTAGGTATCCAAATGGGTTGCAAAACACCGAAAAAGGCTGATTTTTCACCAGATAAAGTATCCCAATCTCCTCCCAATATGAGGCTACAACGCTGAATACTTGAAGAACATTCAACACTATAACCACCTGAATAAAGAGGAATCCAATACCGCAGTGTTCTTGTGGATGATAAGCCCAACCAATGACGCAACAAAGGAGTGCCAAAAACTTGAAAAGTATGATCGTTTATCCAGTTGTTCTCATCCCCAGGAGTCGAAAAAACTACACTACACATATGTGAAGTGGATATACCCTGAACAGTAACCTTGTAGTTGCGTTGCGGTTGTAACAGAAACTGTACTGACGATTCTCTAGAAGAGCCGCTCCGAGAAATACTCTCTAAAGTACCGTTTTCTTGAGAACGACTGACAAACTTCTTTTCCAGAAACCCTTGTTCTTCCTCATAAATATCACAGACGAGACCAACCTTTTCTTGTGGCATATGTATACGTAGCTGAATACTTGTAGATTCCAGATTCTCCAACTTGATACAACGAGGAGGCCAACCATACCATCCTTGACCTATTTTAAGTGGAGTCTGATATTTTCTTGTCCATATTGGTTTCTTTGGAGTCTTCATTGTCTGCACTCTTATCAAAGCTCGTTGCAACTGAAGCAAGTCTCTCTTCGTCCCAACACATATTCGTTCCACAATACTTGGAAAAGTGAGCAACTTGAAGAATACAACAACAAATACAAGAGTACACAACGTCGATACTTTCATTCCCAAACTACATGGGACGATAACTTGGCACCTGACACAAGTCTTTCAAAACAGCCTTTTCCCCCAACCCATAAACAATAGCAAGTTTCTCTCTCACATGGCGCCAACCACATTCTTCAAACGTGGAAACGGATCCACTTTACTAACGACCAGTATATGTCTTTGATGAGCAATATAGCCCCTAAAAACATTAGTTGAGTTGTATGTTGTATGCGATATGCATATGTCTTCCTACTTGATGTATCCTTGATATATGAGGTTAGCCAAGCAACATTCAAGCTCATCGATATCCATTTCATATCCTGCGACTTTCAATGCACACAATAAATCAGGCAATTTCAACCTCGTAGAACCTAAGAGTTGATATATACGTTTGAAGAAAACCCTCAAAGTAATCAACTTCAAATGTTCTAAAACAAAGTAGACTCCTCGACGTATAAAGAATTCCTCCCACTGCTTCAAGGAAGCTTCTACTCCAGCCACATTTCCTATACGAATACAGTACACTAGTCTTTCATAATACTGACTCAACTGATATTTATGAATCAATCGAGTGGAAGGCAGCTTTCCTAAGACTATCCTAGCAGGTATTAAATATATCAATATCTGTCGACGACTCTTCCAATATTTCTGTGGACAATGTCGAAACGCAAAGCCAAGATGTTGCTCCGTAGCCTTAAAGTCATCATCGAACAGACGAAGTCTACCTGCGAAGAAACAAAAAGTAACTTGATGACTAATAGGAAACTGTTCAAATGAAGGAAAACCTAGCGGATGTATAATAAGAAGTTCTCGAGGATCAATATGAACTCTGTACTTACTCGGTCCTTCTACCTGTCTGATTAAACTTCGACAAAGGTGGACGGTGTTCAGTTTGAAATAAATGCGGAATAACTGATTCACCAACTCTAGTGAAGCCAACTTTTTGGAATCTTCTGCCGGCAAACGATCATTTACCACCAAAGAGTACGCTCGCTTCAAAAGTGACTCGGTTTCTTCCAATCTTTTCGAACCAAATTCTTTCTGCTCCAATGAATCAGCCTAAAGTATGAACGAGGTAAACAAACAGCAAAGAAGCAATCGAACACTTTGTACCTTTTCAGCAACCTGTCGAAGCTCCTTTGATAGTCTTAATAACACTGGGACAATCCAGGATTTCTCTTCTCTTAGAAAAGTACAAAGTATTCGTAAAGCTTCAGCAAGATGGGAAAAACAGTTTTCTATCTGTTGTTCAAAGTGTGAAGCAGCAATAATCTGCAGAATAAACTCGTCATAACCACTAGGTAATATTCCTTTCAAGGACAAGTTTTGGTTCCACTTTGATGAAACTTGTTTCAACGCAAAATTATGGATCGATAAATAGTTGGACAGTTCCTTTCCACGTCGCTGTTGCAATAAAACGTTGCAGTTTTCCACAAAATCTTCCAACGACATATGACAAGGAACAAACGTCGTACTGTATAAATAAATTCCAATATATAAATAAATATACTGTGACAAGGTTCAGGAAAGGTCTCCAACCTCTATCGGATTCACAACCAACCGTACATCGCAACTTGATACATTCTTCAAATAACAATACATTTGTACATTTATTTCATCTCGTGGAGTTGTCCTTCTATGAAATAACTACTTGAATATTTCAAAGGAAACGTCTAAGAAAACACTATCAGGTGATACTTTCCAATACTGGTTTCGCATTGTGCTGCCACTCATCTTCCCAGGTTGGCATCGGATTAGCCTTCAAATACTCACGCATATTAGATAATAACTGAAGTCCTTCCACACTTAACAAATACTCTAAAATGTCACACAACTCATCAGAAGTTTCAAAAAGTAATCCATTCTGTCCTTGATGTATTAATTCATCGATACATCCATAGCGATAGGACAAGACGGGTAAGCCACAAGCAAACATATCAACGACCTAGAATTTTCAAAGAACAAGATATAGACATACGCAACAGTTCCTTACTTTCATAGGAAGATCAATACCAGAAGATGAAAAGTGCAATGATATGCCAAAGTCAGCGGTCTTTAATAGTTGAACATACTCTTCCCAACGAAGCCAAAAAGTATCCAGTACAATATATCTCAACTTCAGTTTCATGAGACGTTCCTCAAATGAAGCTCTTTGCGGGCCTTTTCCAGTTATTATAATATATAACTCTGGTTTAGCTTCCGTCACAGACATCGAAGAAGAAACATCACCACCAGAGTACTTTAAAGCACATCGACGATCCAACTCAATACAAACATCTAATAATAAATGCATATTCTCATCAGGTGTCCAACTCGTGGAAGAAATGGCTACCAAAGGAAGATTACTAGGAGCAGATCGTCTTCCATTCTTTTCGAATGGTCTAAAGGGCAAATGGAGTTTGTCTAACGTCGACACATACAATTCTTTCAACAACGCTTTAGAAGCATCTCTAGGAAAATTTCTAAAACGTTCGGTTGGACAATCGTATAATAAGACACTCGATATCTTCCAATGCTTTTGTAAAAAGTTTTGAGCAGCTGCACATACGCAAAAATTCGCAGTGGCCAACTCTCCGAAATACTTTTCGTATGCCCTGGCAATACTTACGAGGGTGCGTGGAGCATGAGAAACCTCCATCATCGTATATCCAAAATTATGCCAATCAATAACAAATGCTGCTCTATGAATAAAATAGGATGCAAACCACGCAACTGCTAGTGTTGGTATGCTTGGTGGGTTTTGAACCAATATCAACGCGTAGTAGGGCTTTTGGAAAAAACAAAGGTGATATAGAAGGAGCATAAACCTTTCAACAGCAACCAGAAAAGCTGTGGCTGCATAAAGCAATTTTGAATATTTTAGGGTACGGAAGAAAGCCTGCAAAGATATTATGGAAATTTGTTCGCTAAGAGCCGAGGAAGTTCTTTCCTTGCGGTCTACGAAGCCAAAAAGCTCGACACGCCAGCCACAACGAGCCAGACAGATTGCTTGATTAACGATGCGAGGACTGCGTTCGACATCACCTAGGACAACTACAGCAGCCACCTTTCTCTCACTTGAAAAAGATATCGATAAGCGGCTGTCAGGAATCTCAAATGAATTTGATTACCTCGAAGCTGCCTTCTTCTTAAAAAAATAAAATATGGCAACGTGTATTGCACATATGATGAGAACAACATACAAAGAACGGTGCCAAAACGTTCGAGCAACAAGACCACAACCAACCCAAAAAATCAAAGCTGCCAACATATCGACATTACTTGCACAAAATTTATTTATCAATTTCTTTTCTCAATCAACTCTTCGCTTTTGTCGGTTACTTAAATACTTTTTCCTTTGACGGAGCATGTGTATGTACATGAAAGGCAAGCCCTTTCAAAAGTTTACACTCTGTTTATGCGCAAAAAACAACCAACTTACTGGAAGATACAGAAGCAATAAAACCCAGCAAACTTTGTAAAAGTCAAAGGCAAAATTTAGTTTGTTCGGTAACGTCAAAGACCAAAGGCCCCTCTCTCTTATATAAGGCATGGCTTTGTATAGAAGCATCATTTCACTACCAGCCCCTAGAGGATACAGGATCAAAAAACCTGAATAACTTTTTGGCAAATGTTAGCTACAAGTTATATACGATGGAAGAAACGATTGTTACCGTAACCATGTAGCAACAGTAGTGCGGCCGCCAGTTAAGGAGAGTGCATAGTGTAGATACCTCGGAATTTCCGCTAGGGACCACGCCACTACTAAAGTTGTGAAAAAGATAGAACCCTGCACTTCGGGAACTCTATAAACGATAGCCAAAAGTATAATAATCCTTGAAGCGACTTGAACGAACGTAGTAATGACAGAACTCTTGACTATTCCCAAAGCTGCATGAAGAATTTCCAACACTTGAATACACTGCCAAAAGATAAGCGGCTGTTTGATCACGGAGTAAGTGTTCTCCACTCCGTATCCTATCGAAGCTAGTTTTCCCACGCGAGAGATAACATAAGTCCTGTTTTACAGTGTAAGAAACATAATTTTGTCTGGTATTTACTTGTTACACACCAACCAAGCGCACAAGCAAAGTTGTACAGAAACAAGTAACTCTGGCGCAGTTGCATTTTTTCTTGGCCAAAGCGATCGAATAGAAAAATGCCGAATGACAAGCGTTTTACAAAGAATAATTCTTCTATTCCTTTACTTTTAGATGAGAGACGACGAACAAGCTATAACCGAGTCTAGTGACTCTTCTAGTACAGAAGACGCTCATGACATCGTAAAAGATGAAGCAAAAGAACTTTTCGACTCCGAACATCTTATTCCATCTCATCAAATGCCCTATGTCTTACAGTGGCTACGGGAGTCTTTCTCTCTGATTGAACTGCAGGTTCTCAAGGTGTCGCTAGAAAAGAATGCTATAGTTTTGGAGGATTTTCATTGCTCTACAAAGAACACAAATTCGAAATATTTCGACAAAGGACAACGTCAGTAGAATCTACCCATGAAACGTTTTGTCTAAAGTCAGTTTAGAACGAATACATTTGTTGTCACGAGCCATTGAAGGAATTCAAGAGACGTCGAGAAATATTTCAGGTAATTATTAACACAAAACTTTTTTACTATAGCTCACAAAACCAAAACGCAACTTTGATACAACAGCTTCACAGAAATATTCCCAAATTCCAAATGATGACGTGACTAATGTCGATCAAATGGAATGGAATATAGCCCAACACAAGGCCCTGCCTCTCTATACGAAAACAATATGGGAAAGAGACTGCTTCAAGAAAGTTTACTGCCTACAACAGGAATGTCAACCTTGGATAGGAAAGCTGAACAATATTCTCACCATGCTACAACATGCCCTACAGTACTCAACTGGGACCGACCACAACGAACTGCTCATGTTGAAACCCTTTATGAGCAATTGTGAAAGTAAGTGTATATTTCATTTCAGCAACCTCGATTTAAAGCATTACAATGTAGGGCAAGTAATCATATGTCTTAGGCAGTTGAGGTCCATTTCGGGAAGACTAATACTTCCTATTCTTGCCCAACACTTCACTATTCCACAAATCTATCTTGCCCTGAAATGTTGTAGTTCTTCAAGCAAACGAGGAAAGAAATATCGCCTCAGGAAGATACCCAGAATGTCTCCAACTGCATCAGGGCACAAAAACTATCACCTCCATTATCAAGACTTTCAAAGTCGTCGACCACATCGAGATTCAAACGAGTTGATGAGACAAATCGCTGCAATCAAAATTCAGACAAGTTGGAGAGCCGCACTAGCCAGAAACAATATGCTTTTTGCCATCTCTCTGGAGCAACTGCTCGTCTATATAACTGTTATACTTGAACAGGTTTCATCAGGAGAGCGAATCAATCTCGCAACAATTGCAAACATAAGAGACCGAATATCAAGAAATTTCTATTATGCAGATTTACATCATTGCCTAATCGACTTTGTAGAGGCCGTCAGAGAAAACCTTTGCCACAATGCCCAGCACAGGAGTTGAAGACAGCAATCCTGTGAACTTCTTAGCACAAAATGTTGTTCCCTTCTTCCCATCTTTCTTGAAGCTGTAAATATCTTTCAGGTGCTTCAGGAGGAAAACGATAGCATTCAAAAAAATTCAGTTGCAATTCTCCGACTTGTGCACTAAAAGGTGCTGCAGCTTGCGCATCCGACTCATAATGTAACGGACGGAATGTAAAAGAACCCTTCATTTTTCCAACAGGACCTCTTAATGGTGCACAGGAAGCATAGTCAAAAACACTTCCTGGACGGAACATGGGATGCTAGAAATGTTTAGAAAAGATAGTTTCCACACAAAAACACAATATTTGCATACCTCTCCTATCACTCCTGGGCCGCGTATATTCTCTACATGGCCATCTGTATCCGTTACGATCCAGTGTCGCTGTTCTAAACGATATATATAATGAGAAGGAGCCGATGATAACATGGAAATTCTAATTCGATAAGCAAAAACAAATTCGTCTTGTTCTTCGTTGTCAGAGAATCTGCTTATCCCCGGAACAAAGAGACAAGTTGCTTGAATACGTATATACCCAGTCACCACATCGGAATGGCCAGAATACGTAGCAGAAAGAGAAAAGCGCAATATCTGCTTCGTGTTTCGATCAATCATGAGATGATTACTGCACAAGTCGTTCACATATTTCTCCAGATAAGTTACGGTATCTTTTGAAGCAATAACATAATGATTTTGGGTTTTTTCAATAACATGTTTGGTTTCCAAATCCACAAAAAGACCCTGACTTCCTCGATTATTATGCCAAAACAAATCTTGCCCAATCTAAATCCACACGAATATATCAATACTTGAATGGATATAAAACATTGAAAAACTACCTTTAGAATTCGACGGTCTCCTAGAGATGTAACTGTGCCACTACAGATGGAATATAGATTCCAATCCACTAGGACATCATAAAACAAATATCCTCCAAGAATGCCTTGAAATTGGGAATAATCCGATGGAATATATTGGCCACTACATAAGCGATATAAACAATATATATCGCCCGGTAACTCGGTTCCAGTTTGTCGCTCTATGCAGATACCGTCAACACCAGGAAGAAGAGTACGTGCCGCAGGTAGATTCGCTCTTCGACAGAAAGTTTCCAAGTTATCCAATAATTTCGCTATACGACTCACATAATATGAACCTCTCGAAAAATGACGAAAGAAAGCCTTGAATAGCAAATATTTGCTACATGAAGAGCTTTTGCTATTTCCATATTCTTCGATAAGGTTCGCAAGCGCCTTTCTTGCTTGACAACAGCAAGCTTTTGTGCCACACAGTGCTGTTGGACTATCTGAAGCCGTAGAAGACTCTGAACTTCCACTGGTATCCCCAACCTCACCTCGTTGCGTCTCTCTGTTTGCGAGAGTAAAGCCCAAATCCTCGGAACCCAGAGAGACTGACTCGGAACAATAACTTTTGGATACACTGATAGCGTTTTCTTCCAATTTTGTTATTAAGCTCTTAAGAGTATTTGGTGAAAAGTAGCGTTCACAAAGGGTATGCCATATTTGATCTGCACGGGCTACCCGACACCAGGATTTACACACCAAACTACACTGAAGAACCTCGTTTACTTCAAGAAACCCAAATATTTTCGCGATAATATCATCGGAAAGTTCCACCAACATCTATTTATTTCCCCACCTGTTTTCTTACAGCAGAGAAGAGTGTCCGTTTTGTTTCTCAGCGACAGCAATCCACAAGCAGCGCTGCTTGACGTCAATTCCGATGGAATCGAATGGAACGCCACGAGACAGCAAAAAAAATGCTTCGCTTTGGATTCACGACAGCTTTTTCCACGACATTCCGCTTTTAGGCTTGCTATTTATTAGGAGCCTTTGAAATGGTTCTGGTGATTTCCTTTTTTCATGATGTAAATTGCCCATAAAGGAAAGATATAAATATTATATACGTAGAAACTGGTTGTTGGCGAGACTTGGACAATGCAAGTTCCGCAAATAATACCTGTCACAAGAGGAGGTGCAAGAATAGGTTGGGAGTCGTTGTTGAAAGCCTTAGAGAATGCCTATTTTGTAGCAGTAGATACAGAGTTTTCTGGTCTAGGAGACGTTAAACTACTCTATGGAAAGTAAGAATAGTTGTATACCGTAACTTTGGACGTGGTTGTGCTCAAAGCGTTGTCTTCAAGTTGTTTGAGCGAAAAATATAGTGGCTTGAAACAGATTGTGAGTAACCGAGCTATATTCTCTGTTGGTTTTAGCATCTTTTCTGCTGCGGATACGTGTTCGGCAGAGGAAAGTTTGAAAGCATTGAAAGGACAAACGACCGAGTTCGAAGAGAACCAGAAGCCTCCCTGCAAGTTTTACGTGACGACTTTTGACTTTTTATTTCTTCCTAGTGATGACTTTATGATATCGCCTTCAAGTGCAACCTTTTTAGTTAGACACGGTTTTGACTTTGCTCGACTGTTTCTTGACGGTATCTATTATACCCGTCCAACCTTCAATCGGGACTATCAGTTATTGAAAACATACAAGACTTGTACACTGGAAAGAAAGCATAGTTCTGATAGCAGAAAAAAGACTAAAAAGAGGAAGAAGAAAGACAATTCGGAGCTTTTTCTCGAACTTTCTACAACGGAAGAAACGAAACCCGACAAGTCAAGTTTATTGAGTATATTACCTTTGGGTTTATTGGTTCACTTAGGACAAACGGATATTCCGATAGTATTTCATAATGGTTTATTAGATTTAGCCTTTCTCTATAGTTGTTTTGAAGACAATTTGCCCGAATCATGTGAAGAGTTTGTGAAGAATCTCCGTCAACTTTTACCTCATATTTATGACACGAAATGCTTGAGTTGTGACCAAGATAGTGAAAAGGAAACTTCATTAGATACTGTTTATCAACTATGTGTTTCATGGAATCAGAAGCAAAAAAGCAACGATGAGACCTTTATACAGTGTTGGACTCCGGATAACATTCCTAGTCGTTTAGAAACAGCACCGACACCTTTATTTAAAGGAAACCCCAATTTTCATGAAATGGAAAACTCTTATGAGAAGATTGTAGAAAACTCGGAAATTCCTTCCGGTTGGAATGGAGTAAATAATGTATTTGCTCACTCTGATCATTCAGCAGGTTACGATGCTTTTTGTACGGGTTATATTTTTGCGACATATTTACATTCAAAAGGATTGTCTTATCTAACAAAGCAAAGGAACTCTATCTATTTGTCTCGTTTCAAGTCGTTGTCATTGTAAGAATAAACATCTCATTTGCCAATTATCTCGGTTTTCAATTTGTTATTTCAATAATAAAACGTTCTCTTTGGAAAACAAAATCCAGTCTTCTTCTCCTTCTTCGGTTCGTACTTTATGCTGTTGCGACTCTTCCTCATATTCCAATACTTGAGCGGATAACCACTTCATCTGTCCTTTCTCTGTGAACCTTAACAACTTGACTTTTCTACCATTCATTTTATTACCTAAAGCTTGCGCAACTGCACCTTGATCAACGAACTTCACGTCCTTCCTTTGAGTGCTTTTGGATCCTCTAGAGAGTTTGGAACGCACGTGCTGCTTTTCCTCGCTACTATGAGACAACTCAAGATCAGCCCGTTCCTCTATGCGAGTCTCTGATAGATGTACTGGTTCGATACTTGGAGGATGTTCGACTTTTTCGTTCCACTTTTCAGACTCACTATCCATGGTCTGAAGAGACTGTTCAACGCAATTCGTTCTATTAGTATCTTCGCTTTCCAATTGGTTACTGTCCATCTCTTCTAACTTCATCAACGTTTCCGTCTTTGGAATAGTTTCAACGCAATTTTCTACATCTATCAACTCACTGGAAAACATTTCCTTATCAACCGGTTCTTCCTTGTTATTGGAAATAATATCATTCTCCGAGCAATGATTTCCAGTTTCAACAATGGACAAACTCTCTTTGTTTTTCAAACAACGAGCACAAAGTTGTTTCAAGTCTTCCCTCCATGGCGAGGTACTAAGCTTTGCTTTCAGTTCCTCACGAAAACGTTGAAATACAAGACTTTTCCTAATCTCTCTACGAACTCTTTGTAACACATCTCTTTGCAAGGCAGCATCCCAGCGAACACCTTTTTCAACCAATCCGGTCACTTGTAGAGCTGCAACTCTTTCACTTTCCTCTTTCAAAGCAGCTACCAACCTATCTTCCAGCAGTTGTTCTATCAATTGCTTTCTCCATTCATCAACTTTTGAGTCTGTTTTTATACTATCTACAATATCTTCAGGTTTCAACTCTGTTTCTCCTTGCCACCATTCTTCTTCCATCCTCACAAAACGACATCCGCAAACAAAAAAGTAATAACAATTGACAGTTGGAGAATTGTGTTGGATTGTGGACGGTTGTCGAGGAAACATTGTTATTTGGTTTCTTGCAGCAAGGTTTCTAATGTCTTCTAGGAAAATTGCAACTTGGTGGTATTCAAACAAGGAATACTTAGCAAAGGCGCTGAAAGAAATACTGGACCAGGCCTTTAGCCCTGCACCTGGTTCTGCAGCGGTTACACGGACCCGCAGAAGAATGACGTTGGAAGAAGCGTCTGACTTGTTTGGTATTAAAAAGGATGCAAGTTTGAAGGAGATATTGGAGAGAAGTGACCATTTATATAAGTTGAATGACCCCAGTAAAGGTGGCAGTAAGTATCTGCAAGCAAAGGTACTGAGTGCCCGACTGGTACTCGAAGACGAGGCCCGGAAGAGAGGAGAAACGTTACCTGAGGAACGAAATAATAATACTCAATACCATTCTCCATAATGCGAAATTGAGTAGGGAGACTGTTTGGTACGATAACGACACTTATGACAAGCAGAAGGAGATATTCTGTAGGGATAGAGAAGAGTGTTGTAAAAAATAATAACGAGTAAATTGGAAATATTTTTGGTATTCTTGTTGCTGTTTATTGTTGTCTTGGAAACTTTCGTTGGCTTTTCTCATTCCTCGTTGGGACAATGCGCTTATTGGACGAGGCGTATGTCCCATGCTGTTTATTTCGGTTTCTAAAGTCCCCTTTTCAACGAATATCTCAACTCGCACTTTGTTCAACTCCAGTCAAGTAAAGTTTTTCAAGGCATCTTATTCTTCTATAATGAAGTTGTCTAAACCAAAAGTCATCGTCATAGGTGGACCTACAGGTGTTGGAAAGACAAGAATATCCATTCAGCTAGCAAAGTTGTTAGATGGAGAAATTATCTCTGCTGATTCCGTTCAGGTTTATCGAAAACTCGATGTAGGCTCCAATAAGCCGAGTGTAGAGGAAAGAGATGGAGTCGTTCATCACTTGATAGACATAGTAGAGCCTAGCTATGAGTTTAGCGCAGGAGAATTCTTCCAGCGAGCTCGCAAAGCAACAGATTCTATTCTTGATAGAGGCAAAGTTCCTATAGTAGTTGGCGGCACCAGTATGTATGTGCGTTGGTATATTTATGGATTGCCAGCAACAAAACCTTGTACCGACTCCGTAGCTGATCGTGTTTCGAGACAATTAGAAGAGTTGGATGGAAATTGGGATCTTGCTATTAAAGTGCTTGAACAAATCGACCCTGTGAGAGCTACAAAGATATGTAGAAATGATTGGTATCGACTGAGAAGAGCCTTGGAAATATATTATTCCACTGGAAAGCCTTTGAGTGAGTTGCCTTTACAGGGAGGTGCTCCCAAAAACATACCGCTTGATATAACTTTTGGTGATTTGGATTATGACTTTCGATGTTTTTTTCTTGTGGCGCCTCGTAAGGAATTGAATAGATTGATAGATAGGAGATGTGAGCGGATGATTGCTGAAGATGGTATTCCATTGCTGACTTTTTTTTCCAATATCTTAGCAACCCTTTATTTAGGTCTATTAAAGGAAGTATTCGAGCTCTTATATAATGGAGAATTATCCAAAGACTCTTCTGCAGGAAGAGCCATAGGTTATAGGCAAACTATTGAATATTTGAGTATTCAAGAAACCATTACTGTTGATCACTTTATGAATTATTTGCGAGATTTTCAAAATGCCTCGAGGCAATATGCTCGAAGACAGTTGCAATGGTAGACATTGTTATCCTGTTTGATATCGTCGAATAATGAAATTGTTGTCTAGGTATAGAGGTGAAAGTTTATTCCATTGGATTCCAGTAGCTACATTTCCGAATGTTATTTCTCATGTCGATCCAATACAATATATCTTACATTGGTATGCTGCTTCACCTAAAGAATATGAAGAATCTATAAGACGCAGAATAGGTGAGCAGCTTTTGAAAAAATGTTTTGGACAAGTAAAATTCATTTCTATATGTTTAGATTCTGCAATTCGAGAAGCTTCTTGGAACCAAGGAAAAGAAATGAAAACGTAAGTCTATACATCACATTTTTTACTGAAAGATACATTCGTATTGTTGTTATAGTTATACATCTCGGGTTGAATTATCTCAAGAACAGATAGAGTCTATTGTACAAGAGTCGCAATACTTTCAATCCAAATGGAGAAAATGCTTACGAGAGCAAAAGTGAAGCAAACCTCAGGAGGACAAGTGTCATTCATTTCTGGCAGTCCATTCTTAAAGTTCTCAGTAGACTATCTTTCGCATAGATATATGAGAGACTTGTGTACAGAGGACATGAGAGAGACACATAGTTTGGTTTGTATTTCATAAAACGAAACAACACATTCCTAGGCTTTCTTAGAGACTCAATATGGTAAAGACTTGCCAAGTTTGTTTCCACCAAAAGAAACAAAGATAGTAACCTAAACAAACTCCTTTATTTCTTTCCTCTAAGTTTGACACCCAAAGCCTTCTCCAGTTTTGCCAATACAGCCGTTTCTGGAATTGCCTCGCCTCTTTCGTATTGATTGATAACAGAAGCTTTCTCATTAATAGCCTTTGCAAGGTCTGCCTGAGTCATCTTTTTTGCGTTCCTTGCTTGTTGTATTTGTTTGGCGAGACTCAAAGGAACTTTAGGTACTATAAACAAACAGTCATCCATACAAGTTATTCCAAACTATTAACAAAAGTTTCAATATACTACTTACAGTGAAATTCTTCGGTTTCTTCTTCTAACTTTGCCAAGTTCCTTCCTGTCGTCTTTTTATTGGTCCCTACACCAACTTTTCCAGTGTTATAATCAAGCTCTTGCTACCAAGAACAACGTACACTTCTTTTCAACAATCACTTGTCCATCTGAGTTTGCTGAAACAGGTCCTTCCTTTGGTTTTTTTCTGTTCGAACTGCGTTTATTGACTATGACGGGTGTCCAATCCTGAAAGTTGGAGTCTCCCATCGCTTCCCAATTAATTGGCGAGAAATGGCAGAGCAAACTTGTTCACCACACTGGAAGGCCTTACCCCAACGCTCCATATATGCAAATAACTTGCAAGATTCGATACCCACAAAACAGTCTGAATGTTCTGAGGATGACTCAGCTCCAGATTGTATATCATCGAAAGCTGATGATCCAATCTCATCCATACAACAACTTGGAAACTCCTCGGGTTATGAATACTTGGACCACACAGCCGACGTGCAGATTCACTGTTGGGGTAATTCTTGGGAGTCAGCTTTTGCAGCAGCAGGTTTGTCTTTATTCGGTTATATGACAGATTTGAAAACAGTCAAGCCGGACCCTGAAATTGGTTCGATACATATTCAAGCACAAGGACACGACTTGTACAGTCTCCTTTACAAATTTCTAGATGAGTGCCTCTTTCAATATGGAGCCAATTATATCATTCTATGTCAACTGGAGGTAACACGTATTCAACTAGACGGTAAACCAGGCATTCCTTGCCACAAACGCAACGAGTTAACTTGTATTAGGTTTGTTTCTCGTGGAGGCCATTGGACAAGGAGAAGTATTCGATACACAACGACATCCACAGGGAACGGAAATCAAAGCAATTACTTATTCTGCTATGCAAATAACTAAAGAAGAAGGAGGTCAAATCCACATGTACTTCATTGTGGATATTTGATATTGTCCGTACGAGGTTTCTTCTTTCCTTTCCAATCTGCAACATATTCCTTTTTACGCAGCTCATGAAGCATCGATGGACGATTCCACAGCAAATGTTTTGCCATAGTTGAGTTGGTATCCAGTCGAAAGGTGTTCCATGTCATCTTGTGGTTATTCGAAGAAGTGTTGTTGTTGTTACTTTCCCACAAAAGTTGCTTATCATGGTGAATGGCTACTTTGTCAATATGCTGTTTCCAAAAAGAAAACCACAAAGTTCCCAACTTATCAAACTCAACACAACAGGGAATATCCACCAATTCCAACTTGAATTCCTTGTGACAATGAAACTCATCACGTAAAGAATCATATTTCAATATACATATCCAACAATGATTAGAAGAATACGCGATACTAGCAACCAAAACAGTATGCTTGTCATATACGTATGCACTTGCATCGACCAAAAAGCAGCCCACACTTGAATGAGAGAGTCGAAGCTTGACTATGCCGCTGTTCCCATCCCAAACTTTCAGTTCTCCGTTGTGATGAACTGAAAATAGCCATTCTCGTTCCAATTCTAGTGTCCATATTCTCGTCACAAAGAAATGTGGATCACTCAAACAAAAAGACTGAATTTCCCACACGTTGGGATATCGTGAGACTCTTATCTTGTTATCTCTGTCACCCGTAATAACATACTGACCATCCACAGACATAGTCATAGCAATAATAGTCGAATAATGACCCAAACAACTGTCGTCTTCATCCGAGTCTTCTGTTTCCTCTTCCGCACTTTGACAATCTTTCGACAAGGAGATCATATGTACAATACCACTTTTATCCGCTACGAGTACTTTAGAATCCAAGGAAAATGTAATAGCAAAAGGACGTTTTCGAAATGACCTAAAACAGAATATTCTTTTCAAAAGTACACCCAACAACACTAACAACTTGCCTCGTCTCGTGCAATATCCAAGAGCTTCCATCCGATTCGCTTTTGAATACCAAGACACGCTTGTCGTTGGTACCTAGTGCCAAATAGACTGGCGTACATTGTGGAGAAAATGCGAGACAAACAACTTGTTGCATCAGGTCGGTATCTTTGGAAACCCAACTCCAGTTGGAGTGACTCACGTGAACAACGAGTAAACCAGCGTTGGTTACCATTGCGAGTAGAGGCAACGTTTTGTGAGATTCCATCAAACTTGCATAGACACATTCCGTTTCGTTGTTCATTGGTTTGAAGAGACGACAGTTGGACGATGAAGCGAATGAAATTTAGTCCTTTTTCTTTGGTCGGAGGTGCGAGAGGCACTTGGTTATTAGAAGAAAAGTCTCTATATTCTTTTGAATGTCGTTACACAACAGCGACGAGATAAGATGCTCAGAATGGATAGATAACTTGTCTAGTTATATTAAAGAGCCAAACGAACCCAAGGTCTTACGGAATATTGTACCAGTTACCGACCACTGGATACGTTATTTTGCGGAACATACCTGTCCCAATATTTCTATTGCAACTCTTCACAGACTGGCACAAGTTAGTTTGCAGTTAATGGACAGGTGTCAACAGCCTTGTCGTCACGTTACGGATGTGACATTGCTGCGTAAAGTTTTGGCAGTTTGGAGAAACATTTGCAGAAGCGACGACGTGAAAAAGTGTTTCATAGACAGTGGCTTGGTTGAAAAACTTGTCATGAACTTGGAAACCTTGCTGCAAGGTGAAGGGTCTGTTTTGATTTCCGTAATATTGCAACTACTTGCAAACATTACCAACGACACAAGTAAACCCTTATGTTTATGGAATGCGGAGAGTGTTCAGAGTTTGTACTTTTTGTTGTTGAAGACAGCGAAGAAAGAATACGATAGAAATCCAGGAAATGGAAAGTTATTGCTTGCCTTTGAAATGGTTTGGAATAATCAGTTTCCTTACTTGGTGACGTTGGATTCTTGTACATGGAACGATAGCTACTTTTGGAATATACTTCTAGGTTGGATAAAGCAACATGGCAATACCAAAGCAGAGTATTATAGTGATATTTTATACTGCTTGTTCACTTTGATGGAAAGAATGGCAGAGAACGGTATTCTTTGCAAATGGCTGTTCTCTAGTGAGGATTCCTTGAACTCTAACGACGATGAAAAGTATTCTTTCACCTTTCCATTTGTTTCCATCTTGCGTGAAGCATTACTGGTTGGAGAAAGATCCATTTCATTGCTACCTTGCGATGTTTCCAGTCTTTGTATATACTTTGAGCGTTTCAGTCGTCATTCAACTTGTGCTGTGGATAGTCGTGATATGTTGTTGTTGTTGATGGTGGAATGGTTGGAGCTTATTGCAGTGCTTTTGGCGGATCATTTTTCGGTATCTTCATCGTTGGAAGAAGAAGCAAACAAGTATTGCATTGCACTCGTGGACTCGTGTTGTTGCGTTCTACGACGTTTACAAGAAGATAACATTTGGATGACGTTGGGAGACAAAGCAGGACTAAAGACTACATTGACAAGATTGCTTTGTAATATTTGTTCCTGTTCCCATGATATGATTACTTATATTGTAGATAATCAACAATATCTTGTTACTTTGTTGAAGCAATGGCAGTTGGATACCGAAGCACCGTTGAGTTTTGAATGGACTGTCTTTCTGTTTCGACTGATATGTGAACGACAGGAGGCTCGTCCAGTCATCGTGGAAACTTTACAAAGTTGTCAGGATTGGTCAAATACATCACAGCAATAGGAAAATATTTATTTCAACAGCAAACAAAAAACAAACATATCAACTCTGTCTATTACTGTGTTTGATGACGAGAATCTGCAGCCCAACGCTGAACCAAAGCGTCCATCTCAATTCCAACCATCGCCTCTCCTAAATCTTCGGAAACTTGTGCGAGTATTTTTGGATTGTTATAATTGGTGACTGCCTTTACAATAGCTTCGGCTCTCTTTTTCGGACTCTCGCTCTTAAATATTCCAGATCCTACAAACACTCCATCGACACCCAACTGCATCATTAAAGCTGCATCTGCAGGAGTCGCAACACCGCCAGCAGCAAACTGAACAACTGGCAATCGTCCCAACTCTTTGGTACGCTTCACAAGAGCAAAAGGTGCTCCAATCTCTTTCGCAAAAGTATACAACTCATCTTCGTCCATACTTGCAAGTCGGCGAATATCTCCATTCACTTGTCTCGCGTGTTTGACAGCCTCCACAACGTTTCCTGTTCCTGCTTCACCTTTGGTACGAATCATAGCTGCACCTTCGGATATTCTTCGCAGAGCCTCTCCCAAGTTCCTACAACCACATACAAAAGGTACCTGAAACTTGTGTTTGTTGACGTGGTGCGAGTCATCTGCCGGAGTAAGCACTTCCGACTCGTCAATGTAGTCAACTCCAATTGCTTCCAAGATTTGAGCTTCTACAAAGTGTCCAATTCTGCACTTGGCCATTACCGGGATAGACACTGCCTGCTTTATGGCTTTTATTATCTTTGGGTCGGACATTCTTGCCACTCCATTGGACTTGCGAATATCGGCAGGAATCTTTTCCAACGCCATAACTAGAGAGGACAGTTTTGAGTGTTTCTTTTCATTCCATATATTTCAGGCTATACAACACATACCTGCACAAGCACCTGCTTCCTCTGCAATTTTGGCTTGTTCAGGAGTTACAACGTCCATGATAACTCCACCTTTCAGCATTTGAGCCAACCCTACTTTCACTGCAAAAGTACCCTTGGTGTCTCCAGCAATGGAATTCTCGTTTACTGCTTCAGCAGTTTGAGCAAAAACGTTGCCTTGTACGCCGTTTTCCATTCCGCTACAGAGAGGCAGTCACCAACTCACTACCACCACCACAATGTCCAATGACCGATCCACCACCACGAAGAAGAGGACGAGCGATGGGACAGAAATTAAAACGCAGCATTCCGCCAGGGACACAAGACCTTCGCCGCCTTTGTCTTCATAACAATGATAGCGTGTATGAAAAAAAAAGATTTCAATACAGCAAAGTGAAACACAACTTGATGGTTCCTATTCTTCTTGTATCATGTAAAGCATCTCTTTATACAGCGGTGTATTCTTTCTCCGGTATCGTTGACACAAACAAGTAAACCATTCGATATTTCTAGACAACAACATGTTTCTATGAATAGCCACAGAATGAGATGGATTTACTTTGGTGCTTCGAAGTTGCCACCCAAAGTCATTTTTTGCAAGGCGCGCTTGTCGCCCCATAAAAATCGATGCATTTGTTGTACCGAACTACGTGAGGGTGCGTGAAGATCGAAGCTAAGCGATAACCACCAAAAAAGGGTTATCAACGCTGTCTTATCCTCCAATGTTTCTTGTCGTTCCCAATCCACTAGCCATATCTGTTGATCCAATCTATTGTCTTCTTTCACAATCTTCAGGGGATGCTTAGCCGTACTTCGAAGTGCTAACCAGGTCAACACGCAACAAGTTGACCAATCCGTATCAAAAGGACACCAAATCATCACATTGTTCTTCTTTTGCAAAAAATAATCTAAATAATGAAAGACTTGTTTCAAAGCCCTTTCCAAACCAAATCGTTTCGACTCCAAGCGACCTGCTCTATCAACTACATTTACACAAACGACTTGACAAGTGTCCCCAAACTTTGACAAGACAGTGGGTAAACCGTCAATTAGAGGTGAATTCCTATATCCAACACTCAAAACAATATGAACATCTATACAATAAGGATACAACAAAGGTAAAAACTCCATGGAGACCCAACCACCCCAAAAAAGATCAACTCCGTTCTTCGTGTGTTCCTCTGCACCACCCGCTCTCAACACTTGAATATGTCCCATGTGACGAGAAAACTTGCCAATCGATGCCGGAACTGACTTGACTCTTTCAAGTAAATCTTTTATGCATTCCTTGATGAGAGCAGTATCTGTACTTAACAGCTCTTCTTCGTATCTCCAAAACAATTCTGGAAACAATCCACAACTCCAACTTTCTTCGTCATCTCCTGCTCCTTGAATATAACGGAAACCATACGTTTCTCCACTTTTCAAGGAATGTGTCAACCACGATTGATTATCGTTTGGAGAAGATACGGAAACACATAATACAGGAATAAATGAGATATTCACCAATTCACTTAGGACTTGTTCTATATGTGGCTGGTCTCTACTGAGCCATATCGGTTTCAAGGGCTTTCTTACCGAATATTCACTGACCAGCTCCAGCAATACGCTCTGAAACTCCTCGTGTTCGCGAATCATTGTCAGCCACTTTTTGCTCCTTTCTAGTATCCAGTGCCTTTCCTCTTTTGGAACCCACTCGGGTAGGCAAACTGTGTTGTTGCAATTATCCTCGCGCCATACCCCGAAGTCTCCAAGAACAGTGTTGATAATAAAACACCAAATGGGAATTGTCTTTGAAAGACTATCGGGAAATCGCTTTCCTTGTCTCGTAGTGTCCACAACTACAGCACCACCTTTTGCAAACAGCAAACGCAACAACTAAAAGTGTGCTTCAGTCCCAAAAAGCTCACCTCTTTATCAACCTACCTGCAAGTTGTTTCTCCAAAAGGAAAAATTCCACTGGCCATAGTGACCATCTGCACTTTTAAAACAACACTCGAAACTGGCTTTTTCCGCTCTTACATACCATCTGCCTGCTCTCCAGTTTCCTCCCACAGGTAACTTTGATGGTAACAACGAAACTATTCGATCCACAAAGGAAGCGTCGTAAACAATCGAACATAATCTATTCAAAGGCGACAGAGAGCTGTTTCTAAGTTCTCTCGTGATATCTTTGCAAGTCCCTAGTTCGTCTTCCATACGTCTTCAACAACGAACAACTTTGGAAATATGGCTTATGCTTTATGGTACATCGTTGTGTCCTCGAAATGATCGCGCAACCTAAAACCGATTGCAAAGATCTATCTCTCCTATTCCTTCTGCTTCCTATCTTCACTACAGAAATGAGCAACGATTCCTGCACGTTTCTTTACAAGTGTTATTATCCACCGAAATATATATTCATTCCTAAATAACATCTTTTTTCTGAGAAACGGAAGAATTTCTACGACTCTTTTGTTGTTTCAAAAGCATTCGCAACTCATGAATTCTTTCATACGGCTTATGACTGTTGGCAAGGGACCTTCCTGACGGTTGGACACAACTATCCCTAGGAATATCGTCGTTCGTGTCTGCAAAATCTTCTTGTGAATTGCTGGAAGAAAACGCAAGATTGTTCTCTTCTATGTAGGAACTAGGAAGAAACCTCTTCTTCTCTGCGAATTGTTCGTATGTTCCACGTGAAGGCGACAAATGATGGCCTCCAGAAGCATCCAAAGAACTCAGCTTTCGTGAAAGTTCTGTATCTGCTACTAAATAATGTGCTGTTCTTCTCAGTAGTTCACTAGAACAGTAGGCAACTAGCTGAAGAAAGAACGTTTTCCATTCCAAGTAATAAAATGAAAGTCGGTGAAGTAACAGGTCAATGTCGTGTTGCCTCTGACTCAAAAAAGGTGCAACGACATATTCAAATATTGAAGCGTTCATAGGCTTATAATTTTCCAAAAAACATAGCGTCCCCAACCAAGACAACAGAATCCACGCATGGTGAAGTTGTGACATTACTGGCTCCAACAACTCTCTCAACAGCAATAACGAAGCAATAGTTACCCATCTTTTTAAAATACTGTTCATCCTCTTGGGTCCAACCTGACCTCGATGAACGGAAGCAAGTGTCCACCAACTAGCAAACAACCGATGACCCAACTGGCTATTCACACAGTAACAGCATACTTACGTCACAACAGCGTGATAAAGAATATTTCCCCAGAACCATACAAAAGGTAACCACCAATTCCAGTTTGTGAAGATACTTTGCACCAGGTCCATACTCTTCTTCACATAAAGCACAAGACCAACTGAGGATTTCAGGAATGGCAATAATGTGCACTCTCCGAATTGTGTTCATCGAGTACTTGCGTTGGTTGAAAGCAACCTTGGAGTGACCATCACGAGTAAGAAGATAGTCAAGGGGAAATAGAAAATGGAAATACCTTGGTAAGGGATACTATCCGAGTCATTGAGTTGCGCACACACACTCAAGTCAAAGGTTTCATGCGAATGAGGAAAGGTTCCAGTTATCCTTTCTGTACCAAAAAAAAACAGGGATACAACTAGAGCCTGAAATTTCGAATTGGACTGCACATGTCGTCACGTCAACTAGCAAAGTTTCTATGTGAGGGAAGAAAGGTTCTAGTTGTGTGTATCCAATGTGGAGAATAAGGACTGTGCTCTATACCAGAATACACGGATATCTCTAGAGTCTGGAATTTGGAGTTTGTTAGGTGTGAGAAGATTCCAGTCATTCGTGGCTGTTGGTGTGGAACCGTCCTCCTGTATATCTCTTTAGAGGAATGTTGCAAAAGTGCTCAACTCGCATCGTAGAGAATATCTGTTATCTCGTATTTATAGAAGGCCTTTTCATTACAATCGACATCCCAAAAAACACTTTCCTACAGAATACAGTGTTTCAGGTTATTGAATAGTAAAGAAATTCTTAGTTTCGAATATCGTTGAGGCAACTTCGTACTGTCTGAAAGTCTGGTCTCTCCTTCTTTTCCAAAATGCAATACAAACGACCTTTTTCTTCGTATACAATTTGCCAAGGATTCGGATAGCGACGAATAAGTGCTCCATTTACAAAGAACCGCACATAATAAACTGGTTCAAATTTCGTAAGACATTTATCCTTTGTGGCGTGCAATTTGGGATACAAAAAACGAGGATAGTAACCTCCTCGTAACTTGTCCAAATCTGCATTGAAGAGAATGACAGGAACTTGATAGTTACAGAATCGCTCCACTTGAAACCACTCTTGCACTTGAAATCCAGGGTTAAGGATCACTACAAGAGAAGCACCTCGTACGTCCACAGCTCTTTGCAAAGAAGTCACAACCACAGAGTCAAGAGTTCGCAATTCCCGATCTTGCAAAGCCAAATTCGACTCCGCATCGTCAGGAAATACCAAATACGTCGTTCCGTTTCCAGAGATATGGGGAAAACGATGGACAACGCTCTTTGCAAAGTTTCTATTGGCATCCATAACTTGGTTCAAAGCAGCAGCTCCCATATTCTTCAATGGAGGAAATTGCACTTCGATTAGCTTCACATTGTCAAGTATTGCACTTTTACACGACTGCTGGATCTCTTGAGTCAGTTGAACGTTGGACTCTGGAAGCCCAACTAACGGAAAATCAGATCTGTTTAATCGACAAAACATCAAGAGCTTGCTCCAAGTGGAACATTTGCTTCTACGGAAAAGTTTGAAAGTTGTTTTGAGTCTGAATTGGTTGAATTCAAAGATAAACAACAGCATATTTCGGTCAAGATCCATTGGACATGTGTGCACGAGATGCCAAACAATCTTTTGTTGCTTATTGAGTGGTGGTGATGAAGAAGAGCCCTGGTTGTTGCATTTTACAGTCTTTTAGGAGTATGGTTTATTCTACAAACCTAATACAATAGAGTGTGACACTTTTTTCCAAGTTGCAACAAATCTAGGTTTATTCTGTTTCTTCCTGTTGCTTTCTTGCCTTGTACAGTAATAGTGCCTCATCGTTCAACTTTCGTTTCTTTGCTCTCAACTCTTTGACAAAGTCGATCAATATGCTCGAATCCTGAGAAGACTCTTCAACCAACTTGCAAAAGCGTTGAAAGGACTCCAAAGATGAGATCCTTTGACAGAAAAGTTGAGTACACACTTTTATAATTTATATCCTCCCTACCACTTGTCCTCTTTTCCCCTGTAGCTTCCTGTTATACTGATAGGCTCCTCCGACCAAAGTTTGTCACTAAACCAGTGTTCCTCAAGTTCCGTCAAAGATTGGAGTTGTTCAGCTACACGGTTACACTCTTCCTCCGTCCTATTCTTCTTATCAAGCAGATATTCATATTGTCTTACAACTCGCTCATATTCTTCGTCGACAGAGACGAGTATATTTCTCGCCGAATTCAAGATGTCCATCATTTCTTCCATCGATTGAAATAGCATTCAAACACATACAATGATTACCAAGTCGTACACAATTATGAAATCATTGCAATCTGCATAACCTATTGTTCAAGTTGCCACCGTTCTTGTATCGCAGTAAATGTCCTTTGGTTCCAACCGACGCAAGTGCCGTTGGTCACGAGGAGGAGGGACAAATTATCCAGAAATCGTGGCAATGTCGATGCGCCAATCAAATTTTCGTTCCACTTTGCATTCTTCTTCCTTTTGGACGCTTCTGGGGTGTGTTGGTTGGTGGCGCAGCGTTTGCAATTTTTGTTGTGAGTGAGTAGTGTCATGGCAGAGCAACAAAGAAGTGAGAGTACTGAAGTTAGAAGTGCTGCAGTTCCCACCCCTTGTATAAAGGGTTGTGGGTTTTATGGTACCTCTTCCACTCTTGACATGTGCTCCAAGTGTTATAGAGAACATTTGCGCCAAGAGGAACAAAGACTTCAAGTGGAGTCTGTATGTCAGCAGCAGCAACAACAACAACAACAACAACAAAAGCAGGATAAGGAACAAGAAATGACTCAGGGGTCCGAGTTGCACGACTTGCCCTCTAAAAAGGAGCAAGGGGAAGAGACGTCGGTGGAGGTGGCTCAACCTAGCCAGGGTTTTGTTGCGGAGAGTTGCCGAGGGGAAACCTCGGAATTTGTACAGTCCAGTCAACAGGAGGAAAGAGTTCAACAGGGGGGTGCAGAGTCTTCTATGACCGCTCAAGAGGAGAAGGCAGCTCCCAAGCCCAAGAGTCGCTGTCAGTGGTGTAACAAAAAGGTTGGATTGACAGGATTCTCTTGTCGCTGTGGGTACACATTCTGTTCTGAACATAGATACTCGGACAAGCACAACTGCAGCTTTGACTTCAAGTCACAGAACAAGGAAATCTTGAGCAAAGCAAACCCTCAAGTTGTGGCTTCCAAAATCAACAAAATTTGAGACTCTTATAGAAGAATATACGTTTCTTGGTGTGGAGACAGAAGCTTGGACTAAAAAAGAAGGAAAATATGCTCAAGGGAAACTCGCATTATCCATGGCTTCTTTACTTTTTTGTGATACCTGATAGTAAAGATGAAAGTAGAGAGTATAGTTTTCTGTGGTTTTTTTCCTTGTGTCTTGTGAAAGTATAGAGAGATGGAGTATAAAAGACTTTTTTTGATTAAACCTTTTCAAGTTCAGACTTCTTATTCTCTAAAAGAGTGTCGATCTTGGTAATGTACTCATGCAGCAAGTCGTCCAAGGCACGTTCCGACAGCTTTTGTTCATCTTCCGAAGCATTTGTCTTTTTTACAGCCTGAGCAGCTTTGTTCCGCACAGTTCGAAGTGCCTTTCTAGCAGTTTCAGCTTGTTTTGTGACATCCTTTGGACACATTAGAGCAATAAAAGGATGATTCATAAACATACCTTGACCAACTTTGCACGAGTTTCTTGGTCGGGTCGAGGAACAGGTACTGAAAGGATACCTGGGCGCTCTACTTGAGGATTCAATCCTAATCCTGCTGTACGAATAGCTTTGTCTATGGCAGAGGTAATTTCTGGGTCGAATATTTGTATTCTCAAAGTCTTTGCGTCCTTTTGTGTAACTTGTGCAACTTCTTTCAACGCACAGTTTGTTCCATATGCTTGTACTGTTACTCCTTTCCATTCATGAATATATATATGTATATGTATGTATGTATATAAATAAATAAATAAAATACGAATCCACTTACTGTCCAATATCGCGGGATGTGCTATTCCAGTTCGAATAGTTGCGAGTTGAGACTGAAAGGCAGCTACTGTTTTCTCGAAACTCGTTGCCAGTTCTTGTGGATCAAATAGTAGTTCATCAGCAGTCAGCTCTTTCAATATGTTTTTCTTCTTTTCTACCTTTGTTTTCTTGTTCCTAATAAACGACACTGCCTGTGTATTTTTCCTCGTGACACTTCCTCCTCGCTGCAACGGCAAGTTTGTAGCTGAGCCAGAATAGATAGATCGATGTTTCACATTGGATATTATTTGCAAACTTCTTATTGGAAAACTTGTCCTTTGCAGTAAGGAAACAATCCGTTGCATATGCGGCTTCACAAAAGTGCGTGTCTGTACCAACGCTCCGATATTCAACAATCAAAAGATGGAATTTCAGAGTTTATACCCGATGAAGGACGACAACAAGCACACACATACACATAAACACTCTAACATGCTAAGAAGAACATTGGAAAAACATCTCGTTCCAATTTTTGTTTCCATATCCAGATAAAGACTGGCATTTTAAATATTTTTATCCTGTACGACTAGGAATCTTCGTGCTCAGATTGAGGAAAGTGAAAAAAAAATGGACGACACATCAAAGTGTATCCTGAGCATTGGTTTTATTCAAAATACTTTTACCGGTTTCCTGCACAGTAAGGATTTGAAAAGACAACGACATTGTAAATACTATCCCATTCGTTTTCCTTGTGTACACTTTCCTCACAAGTGCTGCAGAAACACTCGTAACCTTGCGTGGTTGACTTGTCGTGTTTCTAGGGAACCTTGCAAAGTAGATAGATCGCGTCCTATTTCAAGAAGGTCTTTCTGTCTACTAAGTATTGCTATTCTATTTTGTAAATTTTCTAGTCGTCTTGCCCGAGCAAGTGAGTTGAAAAGCTATGACTACGATGTTACAAGTACTCGAGGACCTTCCCAGTGGGGATCCCTGGATGAATCCTATTCTCTATGCTCGCAAGGAAAACTGCAAAGTCCCATTGTTCTTACCAAGTCGAATGCTACAGTGGAAAACGTGTCTCAGTCACCTTTTCGATTGACTTCGAGACACTCCAAGTTCTTTGCAAGGCAAGAGCCCAGCTTACAAGACATTATTGTTATCCAACAAAGCTTTCCTCCACCTTCTATGGAAGGCGATGCATCTTTGATCGACCAAAAGTAAGTATTGTTTCCATTGCTTTCCATTTCTTACTTGAAACAGTGGAATACCGGCACCAGCTGCAAGCATAGAAAATACAGTTTCGAAAGATACTTATACCTTTGACCACATCATATTCCATCTTCCTTCTTCAGAACATGCGTTGGAAGGAATTCGAACGGATGCCGAGATGAACGTAGTATTCCGCAAGTCTTCATCCCGTAATCCCAACTATATTTATGTCTCGACTCTGCTTCGAATCGGTGATTATAATCCGCTATGGAATCCAATCATTCAGTTGTATAGTTCTTTTTCCAATGAAGACTTGTCCAAGAAACCCAAGATTGACTTTGATATAGGCGATATCCTTCCTTCGCTTTCCACCGCTAGTTACTTTTATTATCAAGGTATATTCTATAGACTTGCGTTTGTTGTAGTTATTTTGGTTGATTTGTGTCATGTGGTTGTTGTTAGGTTCAGGGACCTTTCCTCCTTGTACGGAAAACGTGGAATGGCTCATCTTTACAGAGCCGCTTTCTATGGGACGCGAACAATGGAATATGATTCGATGTTGTCAAAAAGTAGACAACGTTCGACCTTTACAAGCATCCAATGATAGGAATGTTGTTTTATATACCAATACAGACAATCTCCAGTAACATTGTGAATACATTCTGTCTTTCTCATTTGATTTCTGTGGCTATATAGAATCGGTTTTCACCATACAATCATGCGCTTTATTATTCTTCTTCTATGAGACCAGCAAGTATCCACTTTTATCAACCACTAGAAATAAAAGGATTGTTCAATTTGGGTATTCGGGACTCAGAATCGAACGAATAAGGATCTAAACCAAAGCGTACGGAACCAATTTGATAATTCTCCACTCCGTATTGTAATAAAATTGCACCGTCATAAAGATTACAAGCAATTCTACACAACAAACGATAAGGATCCGCTGGAAGTAACTCTAAGATAGTCATCAAACGACCCAACTCTTGAATATCCATGTTTCCCAACTCTTTTAACCTCGGATTGATTTCCTCTACAGACTGATCGAATAGTTGTGCAACTATCTTCAGCCCATTTGGAGTTTTCCTTTGAAAAAACTCTTTCTGTTCCATTATTCGACGACATTCGCTCACGACTAGGGAAGAAGGGTGCGATACGGGACTATCTGACCGCGCTGCTCGTAGTTTCCAGGCAATGACTGCAGTATATACAACAACCCAAAGACAAACATAATCCATTTCATATTGTCCAACAATTCGACCAAGTGCTTTCTCTGGAGAAGCTTTAAACGACGAGTAGTCTTGAATTAAACCTTTTAGTTTTTCTTCGGCTTGTTTCACTCTTCGCACCAGAAAACGATCGATTTTTGCAACGCTTTCAATTATCTACTCAAAAATATAAGGTAATGCACTCTAACTATCCAACAAAAACCTACCCAGTCTCTCAAAGACTCCAGTTTCATCGCAGTTTGTACATCTCCATCTTGCTTTTCCTTCATCGTTATTCCAGTCAACCAAAATAAAAAGCGATAACCAAACAGGTCCCTATTTATCCAAACAAACATTGTCTTGTCTTCTATGCTTTCTGATAACAGTTGCAACTTTTCAACCAACTGTTCGTTGGTTAGGCCGAACGGAATCCGATACTGCCTAAAAAGTTCTTCACCTGTTGGGCGCCATAATTGGTACAAATCTTTGCGTTCTATCCAAGGTTTCATTCAAAGGTTTTTCTTCAAAAGTATTATGCAAACCTTGTGCCTGCTCGGTATCTACTGTTCTCTCCAAGGGATTAGTGGAAGAGGTTTCTTGCTTGTTTGTCGTGTGTTGTCCAGCTACAATTTTAAACAACTTGATATGTCGAGTTACTGCTTTTCTTTTGAAAGCAAACGATAAAAAACAACCTTTGCACTGTTGCTGACTCCATAGTTTATTTCCAACGACAGAACAACAAAATCCAATCATCTTTTTGCTCTTCGTGCAGGAATGAAAGGAACCAAGGAGATAATGAAATGTTACACAGTTTTCTTTTGATCTTCCTTCAAATAATAAACTCCGTTATCTCCTACCGATAAAGAGCCCGTAAAGTTTTTTCCATCTAAAAACTCAATCCAAACCTAAGAATAATATAGACTGGAAGCATACGAAAATATATATATATATATTTGTCTTCTTACGGTTCCTAAAGTGGAAGGGTCCAAACAGCGAATATTGACGGAAACGCTTTCAGGATTACAACGAGGAGTGTCTATACAAACAACACATGGGAATCAGCCACTTCAGACACCTACAAAGTATTGTCTCTCCATCACTTACAGAATGGGTGCATTCCACAAAAACTACAAAAGTTATGTTTGGCTACCTTTGTATGGAATTGATAAGTGGAAAGATATTTTCGACTTTCTTCGCTGATTTGCAGTTTATTGGCGGGGACCATCAAGTGGAGGATTCCTTTGGCAACACAGATGGAACAGTCGCAGTCGATTGCAATAAATCCTCTGGGTGCTTCTACTTGAAACTGTATTCTACCACAGTGACAGCTTCCTTTGTGTATAGTTGTGTTTTCGTCTTGTTTGGAAAACTCTGGTACCTTGGACACATAACGAATTCCACGACTGTGGGTATCCCAAATATAGGCCATGAGGAAAGCTTCACGACCAACCACCAATGGCAAATAGAAAGGCAATTGCTTCTCTTGTGAAGAATGTGGGTGCACGTGTAACTTATTTGATCATAATAAATTGGGAGCCAAAGATATTTGTTCTTTTTCTAAATGCACTAATTTCACTGCCGCTCCTTTTCCAATAATCACAGCGTGTTTTGAAATTTTGGCTGATCGCGCAATATTTGTTGATTGCACGCGCTTCCTTCCATGTCTTACTACAACAATGACAAGCCACCTTATGCAAATTATGAACAACCTCAACAGCCTTATTACCAGCAACCACAACAGGAACCTTATGGATATCCACCCAACAACGCCTACTACCCTCCAAACAACGGCTATCCTCAAGCACCTCCCAACGTGGTTTATGTGCAAGACCCCAACTATCAACAACAACCGTGTGTCACTTATTCTCTTTGTCAACATAAACTAATATGTAACTAGGCCTCCACAAAATCAAGGAGGTGGAGATGGCGCTCAGACTTGCATGGAATGCTGTGTAGCCTGTTGTGCTGCATTGGCCTGTGCTGAACTTTGCAGTTGCCTGTTATAACTCGTTGGTCTTCCTACCGCAGAAATCGTGGTATCTCATGGGGAAACGGTAGCTTTAGTGAGTGTGGGAAACTTTTGAGACACATTGTGAAACTTTCCACGAATATCCTCATTGGCTGCTTTTCTATCCTAATAAATTTGGCTGGGTAGTGTTTTCGATTGTAAATCCTCGTAATGTGCTTTTTGGATGCGACTTGGGTTGGCATTTATCACAGGCTCCTGTGTATTGTCGTTTCGTCGTTTCGCGGTTCCAACTTTTTCAACGCCTATCCAAAGTCGCCGAAAAGATTTTCTCAGTAAATTTCAACTTGTCCAACGGAAAACGTTTCCAACTATGGCAACCAAACGTATTGGTACCCACGACGGAAAGTTTCAGTAAGTGTATGTTGAAACCAGCGACTGCTTAACAGCACCTTTGTTCTAGTTGTGACGAAGCTTTTGCATGTTTCTTATTGAAACTCACGGATAGATTCAAGGATGCAACTATTGTTCGGACTCGAGACGAAGTAAGCTTCTCCTTATTTTCTCGCAACGACCTATTGAATACATACGTGGGAAATAGAGCATCTTATCCAACATGGATTGCGTGGTTGACGTTGGAGGTGTTTATGACCCAAAGGCATTCCGATTTGATCACCATCAGCGAGGATTCTTTGAAACGTTTTCCGAAAAATATAGTATTCCTCTAAGTAGTGCAGGACTTGTGTACAAACATTTTGGCAGAGAAATACTTGCCAAGCTTCTTCCAGATATCGAAGATGCGAATAGAGATATTCTTTTTGAGCACCTCTACGACTCTTTCGTGGAGGAACTGGATGCAATCGATAATGGAGTCAATGCATATGATACGGACGTCCCTCCGAAGTATTCTGTTCATACGCATCTGTCGGCACGTGTAGGAAGTTTGAATCCAGCTTGGAATGAGAGCAACCCTGATGAAGAAGCAGCTTTTCACAAGGCAATGAGCCTAGCTGGAAACGAATTTATAGAATGTGTTCGAAAGACTGCGGATATTTGGCTCCCAGCTAGAAATATTGTGAAGAAAGGCTTTGAATCGAGAGCTTCCGTGGATGACTCTTTAGAAATTGTGGTATTGGAAACGGCATGTCCTTGGAAAGCCCATCTTTATGCATTGGAAGAAGAGAATGCGCAAGGGAGTCAGGAATCGAAGAGCATCAAGTATGTGTTATATCCACGTAAAGATGGCTCGTGGAGTGTTCAGGCAGTCAGTGTTACCGAACAAGGCTTCAAAAGTAGAAAGCCTTTGCCCAGTAGTTGGAGAGGCTTACGAGATGAAGCGCTGAGCAGTGTGGTTGGTATCCCAGACTGCGTTTTTGTACATGCGACGGGATTTATAGGAGTGCACAAACATTATGAGGGTGCGTTGACGATGGCTCGCAAAGCTTTGCAGACGACGGAATAAAGCAACTTACGTTTAAACCATTTCACCATTTATTACCAATACGAACGTATTTCCCTGCATCACAATACGTTGTTACATACAACACACGTGCGTGTTGTTCTTTCCCACTGATTGATACTACACATACATATAGTTAATATTTACAAAATTTACACAAGTTACACGTCATCCTGTGGTTCCGAAAATTTCTCTTGTTCCAAAGATGACTTTTCTGAAGGCTTACAGAATCGACCTCGGACGCGAGGACGACTCTCTGCCAACCTTTTTCGAACATCATATCTCACTTGTTTCCGAAAAATTCTCTCTTCACGTTTGCGACGATAACGTTCCAACTTCATTTTTCTTTCCTCTGCACTGCATCTTTCTCCCAAGTTGATTTTCTTTCGATGACTCGAAGCAGTACCAGAAGAACTTACGGATGGCGAGTAAAAATGATGGCTCCAATCCAACCATGCATTTCTTCTATTCGATGTTGTGGACGACGAGGCAATACTGCCATCCATTGTATCTACATGATCATCCAACTCGAAATTCGTCCGACGCCAAATGTCGACTTCGACATTCTTTTCGGAGGTGGAAAGAGCTGGAGAACGCTGTACAAAATTCTTCCCGCCATGGCCGTGGTTCGACCCACTTCCACTACCCGTTCCAGTATTGTTATCGTTACTGCTTCCGTTCCCATTTCCACTGCTATCGGTACCTTCCAACACTTCTGACTCGTCGGAATCGCTCTTGGAACCACTAACATCCTTGTAAATAGAAGAAGGTGCCGTGTGCTTTTCATATGGCTCCTCATAACTTTGCTTTTCAGGATACTCATAGTTGAAGAGTACTTCATCTTGCACATCAGATATTTCCTTTTTTCGTTTTCGGTGAATATTGATAGCGTCCTTGTTCACCATACTCTCTTCTTTCAATCGATGCAGATAGGCCAAACGAACCTCTTCAGGCGTCATTTTGGAGTTCCACTGTCTTCGCAATTTGCGACCTCGCGGAACGGACACCTCTGAAGGTTTTGTCGCAACGAAATTATCCACTTTTGAACTTGTTGTTTCCATTGCATTTGCGGTGTCGTTCCTCCCAGCTATTTCGAATAAAGCTGCTACCGCAATATTCGTATCTGAATTCACTCCATTCAAGTAGAGTTGTTTTTCGCTCTCTATGTTGTCCTCTTTACTATTTGTCTCGAACCTCTCTTGCACCGACAATTTGTTCTCAGCACCTTGCCACACTGCATCCTTTCTGTCGTGCAGTTTCGTTGGACTATTCGTTTCCGATAGCCTGTTTCTAAAGTCTTGTACAAAATTTGTGAAACCACTCTCCAAACAATTCGGTTCTCTTTCCACTTGTTCTTCTTTGCGTTCCTCCTCCGTTCCCACAGTGCTGTTCATATGCACTCGAACACGCAAGTGACTCTTGTCGCTTCCAATAGCAACTTGTCGACAAAAACGTCTCCAACCTCGCAAACCTTATAAAAATATTGTTGTTTGTATTACAATCGTTTATGCTTCACAAGTTTCTGGTTGCACTTGAAGTAGATAGCAATACCAACGCCAACCGAAAAAATCCCAATCCGTCCACGACCACAAGCAAGCAATGTTGCCGGAAAGAGAATGCCCAGAGGAAAAAAAATATCCGAAAATATCTTTTGGGAAATTCTGGACCATCCGTAGAAAAATCGACCGGGACGAGAAACCAAGGCGCCCCACCCAGAAGCCTCGAAATTTCTGCAAGCTTCTTTCTAGTAAGGTGGGGGAATTTGCAGCTAGTTGTTGTGTGATTTGCCACAAGTATCTATGTGCAGCCTAAAGTTCCCAATAAATACTGTTGCGCAATTCGTTCTTGTTCCTATCACCAGACAGAGAGAGATTCAACGATGCTGGTGTTTGTTTCAGGAAAATCGTGATGAAGCAATCCCTCACACCTTGTAGATGATGTTGTGTTTGTCGCGTGTCTCGTTTTTTTTTTTCTGCATTTAGTCATCGGACAGTAGCTATGTCTGCCCTATCAACTTTTTGTAGGATTGCGAGGTATTGAAAGTGCGGGGGACCAAATGCGCCATTCCAAGGAAAATGGCCAGCGGTGGAAGCAAACGCATACTGGTCACGGGTGGAGCTGGTTATATTGGATCGCATACCGTCGTAGAACTTGTCAACTCGGGTTATGAAACAGTTGTTGTGGATAACTTGTACAATGCTTCTGCAGAGTCGTTGAAACGAGTAGGGCAGATAACTGGTAAGCCCGACAAGATTATCTTCAAAAAGGTGGATCTCTTGGACTTGAACGCCTTGGAGCAAGTCTTCAAGGAATACACCTTTTCTTGTTGCATCCACTTTGCAGGACTCAAGGTATTGCTTGCTTTTATGTTGGAAGGGTTTTGTGGTGACCTTACATATAGGCAGTGGGAGAAAGTGTGAAAATTCCTCTCAAGTATCATCACAACAACTTGACTGGAACTATCAACTTGTTGAATCTGTTGCAGCAATACAACTGTAAAAATATTGTATTCTCGTCCTCTGCAACTGTTTATGGTTTAGCAAAAACTATGCCAGTGAAGGAAGACGCGCCGCTGGGAACGACCAATCCTTATGGAAATACCAAGGTAGGGAGTTGGTGTATAGAAAACAAAACGATGGGCTTACGATAGTGCCAATGAAACCAATAGCTTTTTATAGAGGAAATTCTAAAGGACGTTTACAAAGCAGATAATACTTGGAATGCCGTGGTCCTTCGATATTTTAACCCTGTTGGAGCACACCCCAGTGGTCTCATCGGAGAAGATCCCAACGGAATCCCAAACAACTTGATGCCTTATATTGCTCAAGTTGCTGTTGGACGTCTACCCGAACTTAGTGTCTTTGGGAATGACTATGAGACGCATGACGGAACTGGAGTTCGAGACTATATTCACGTAGTCGATCTAGCCAAGGGACATGTTGCTGCTCTTAACAAGATGGAGAAGAGTGCCACAGGTTGGGTTGCAGTTAATTTGGGAACTGGCAAGGTAATAAACATAGATAGCACTAGTATGTCACAACTGATGAGAATGTCTAGGGCTATTCCGTGTTGGATATGGTAAATGCGTTCCAAAGGGCTTCAGGGAAACCTATTCCTTATAAAATAGCACCTCGTCGGGAAGGAGATGTAGCAGTTCTTTATGCAGATCCTTCTTTTGCACAGGAGTTTCTTCAATGGAAGGCAGAGTTGGGAATCGATGAAATGTGTAGAGATACGTGGAAGTGGCAGTCCATGAATCCTCATGGATATCATGAAAAATAACAAGTGGTAAGAACCACATTTGTTTTGTAGTGCGAATAGCGGATACAGTAAAGAAAGCGCTTTTGTAATTTTACAATATATTACTTGTTTTGTCGACGAAGCAAAGCTGCTCTCAGTCTGTTCACTTCTGCAACTTGTGCGGCAAGTTCTTGTCTCAACTGAACAATTTCTTCGTTCAGTTTCTCTTCACGTTGCTGAGACTCTATCAAAATATTTTGTAGTTCTTGTATTCTCTGAATACGTCTTAGCCGAGACTCTTCGGCGGTTCTTCGGTTCTTCATTATTCTACAAAACATATGGTGACGTTGACCATACTAAAAAACCCCTCCAACCAACCTCGCTATTCTTCTTTCTTCCTCCGTAGCATAAGTTGTCCTCTTACGTCTCCCACGGCTCCTGTTTTGAGGGCTTTCTATGTCTTTCGAATATTGGCTCTGCTCTTGTCCACTTTGTGACCAATTTTCAGAATCTTGCAAAGTCCCTTGTTTATCAACCGGAAAATAAGACTCTGGTCCAAAAGTATTCGTATTTGTCTCTGCCACTTGCATCAACCTCATAGTCCAAGTCAGTATCTTCCGTGACCCACAATAAAGAGCAATTACAAGTGATGCCTACTGAATTTCTCGAGTGCTTCCAAGCCACTTTGTTTATCGTCCGTCTCTGCTTCCTCATTATTGTTGCCTCCACTACTTTCTTCCATTTCTTTCTTATGTACTCTCTTTCTCTCACGTGGTCGTCGCGTCTCCACGACTACCACAACACCTGAGAAACATGGGACAATCTTTGTGGTTTATTACTTTGTCGAGGGAGAGGATTCTTCCTGTTCTCATGTTTGTGGTGTGGTTTCCTGCAAGTTTGGTATGGAAACAACCAGCAACAACTACTCAAAGAATTTCAAGTTATCACTGGATAACTACAAAATGGATATCTTTGAAAATGAAACGTCATTCTTCTCCAAACCACCACACCGTAAGGTTTCCTCTCCGCATGATGAACTCGGAGAACAAGACGCGACCCCGTTACTTGCAAGAGTTGCCTTTGATTCCTATCGACGAAATATACTCGAAAAGTTTTCGTTGGGTAAGTACACGTGTATATGTGTGTGTGTGTGTGTGTGTGGCTGGTGTGACTAACCTGCGAAAGAATCGAATTGGTTGCTATGCCTTGTACAACGGTGACCAAGCACTTTGTTATGTAGGTTACACCAAAAACTTGCAAAGAAAGATTGCCTTTCACGCCAAGTTGCAACCAGACAATTGCAAATTTTTCAAAGCCTTTGTCGTAGAAAATCCTAAAGTGTCGGCAGCTTACTTGGAGAAAATACTGGACGCATGGTTGTTGGAATATGGAAGTGTGCCACCTGGAAACAGTACACAGCGTCATTTATGGGAAGGGAGAAAGGTAACGAGTGTATGTGTTTTTTGTTTTGTGGCTGTCCGAACCTAGGTTGGGGAAAACTATGATAGCCGAGACAGGAAGTGGGACAAGATAATAATAATAATAGAAAGACGACGACAACTTTTAGAGTCAATGACTTTTTCGATGGAAAGGATTCCTTTTCACTTGGCTCGAGTAAGTGACTGTCAAAGGTTTGGTTTTTGTTATGACGGTGTGTGTTTGTGTGTGTGTAGAGGTCACGAAAAATGTAGAATATGATGATTATTTGCAAACATGGATTCCGGTAGCAACCGTTGTCGGATTATCTGTTTTATTATGGTTGATGAGTTTGGTGACAACATCACTTCAGCCAGATACACTAGGACTTTAGAGGTGTAGGGAACAAGGGTTATTCTATACAAATATATATATATATATGTATATATTCTGGTCTTTGCCGTTCTATCAATCTCTCTCTATGTGTGTGTATATATCTTTATAAGTATTTTGATTGTCCCTGTACAGTTGCTCCCATAAAAATCTGCAACTCCAGTGCTATGCAAGCTGACTCGTTTTATGAGGACTAGTCCTTTCCGAGCCTCGCTTTCGAGCACTCTCCTAACCACAGACACACATTATCTCCTGATGATATACCAACTATGTCATCTTACTTGAAACGAAGACGTTACGGGGGAAACCTCATAAGATGTAAAAGGCTGAGAAACTTTAAACCGACTCGATGACGTGAGATCCACATTCCAATCGCTGCTTCCTCCTTCATCCTAGGTACAATGGAAGTTGGTAAATGCACAAAAACACCACCACCACAAAGGAATACTTACCAACGGTAGAGAACGAGCTCTCGCTCTTTGTGCTTCATATCTCGCAGCACCCCATCGAAGCCATAGAAAACTTACGCGACAAAACATAAAGGCAATGACACAGAAATAAAAGGCTATCGTGACGAGTCCATAAAATGCCTTTTGAAATGCCGTCTGCCAAGGAATATGCCAAAATACATAAAAGCCAACGGGAGCAAAGAAAGTTTCCACTCCAATCCAAACTATGATCACCGTGAATTTGCTCCACTCGCTTTCATCGAAAGAAGAATCACTTACCAAAGGTTTCCAACCACACAGCAGAAGGCTTACCCTTCCATTTCTGAAAGTCACTAGTCTTTGCATGAGTGGAACAAAAGAGACCAAACATCACCAAACTATAACCAAATAACAATGCCTTGTAATGAAGATACAATATCGCTGCACGCCAAGGAGGCAACATGACAGGAACAAGTACACATGAAATTGCTGTAGTTGTAAACCAAAGGAAAAATCCTAAACCTAAACAGAATAATAGAAATGCTCGGTCATGAATCAAGTCAGTGAAAATAAATAAAATCTGTTCACGAAAAGGCACAAGAGACCAAATGTAAAAAATAAGCTTCGTAACTACGATGCGGGGATAAGCATAACGTTTCTTCAGCGACAAGATTCCAATCATTGCTAAAAAATACATAAAAATACAACGGAAAAATATATTCCATCCAGACATATAACCAGGAGGATAGGGATACTGAAGCTGCATTCGATATTCCAACCAAACATAGCTAAGATCACATATAAGATAACTCCACCACTTCCAGGGCTTTAAAAACGGACCACCAAGAAACTCTACAATTTTCATGCGTCCACAAGGCTTTTCAGGAATCTCCCATCGAAAACGAGGATAAAACAGAATATGATCAAGGTGCCATCCAAACGGAAGTCTTCTCATGGGTCCTCCAGTTCCGTTTTCTGAAGAGGGATCAAATACAGGAGCATAATATAAGGAAGAAAAGTAAGAATTCAGAAAGCCTTGATCTCCACCATCATAACTAGGAAGAGTAGGAAGCTTCTGTATCATATCCTCAAATACTTCTTTAGATGGTTTCAGTGCCATCACTCCAGAATTGAAAAGACAAGGATTGATAAACGACGCACAAAAGTCAGCACATCGAAAGAGATCACCCAAGGGGCCAAAAACCAAAGAGTCAGCATCAATATATACGACAGAATCCAAATCTGTCATATTAAAAATCATGAGTTTTGCCATAACCTCATCGAACCTTGCGTCATACTTCGGCCCCTTGGTATACGGGTTATCTACTGAAGAAATCTTGCGAGTCTCTATTCCTTCGCTATGGAGTTGTGCGATGGCACTCTCCGAAACATCCGAAGTAACTAGGACTATTCTTCGAAAATTATCTTGACTATTTACTCGAAGAGACTGCATCATAACTCGAACTGGTAACAAATACGAGGAACCATATAATAAAGTTACATAAGCGTGTCGGGTAGGAGACAACTCGAAACCTATCCGAAAGTTACTTCATGTCACGATACGAACAAAAAATTGGAAACAAACGACCTTCTCGACTAGAGTTGTTCAGATCAGCAACTCGTGTGAAAGAAGAGGACAAGTTTCCAAGCAATGGACTTGACCCCGAACAACTCTTTGCCGTTTGTTGTCCGTTGTGGACGAAAAGTGCAGTACAAGCGGCTGAAACCAACAAAACACTTGTCAGAAGCCAATACAAATAGCGCCAAAGTGGCATTGTTCAAAAGGGAAATGTGGAAATAATTGCGGCCAAGCGATGAAGGGATTCCTTAGGGAAGAATCTCATGAGATCTTTATAGAGTCGACGTGATAAAACTATCTTGTTTTATAAAGTTACACACAGCCACCGGTATCTCCAGATTCTTGACGACGTGCTTTCATCTCTTTAGTGAAATTCATCCACCTTTCAAAGTCAAATATGAAGTATTTGACTATTTCAGGCCTTCTTACGACTCCCGTTCTATCCACAACATAAGGGAATACCTCAGAGCTGTAAACTTGAGCAATATTCTCGGGATCCTGCGCCGTCTTCTTGGCTAGTTGTACAACCTGCTCATCCGACATTCCTAATAACTTGAATGTAGGATTGTGTCTTGCATTTTCCTCGAACCTTTGCTGAAACTGAAAACGATAGACATATCCTCGTGAAAGTCTCAATATCACACATAAAAATAGTAAGAGAGAAAGAAGAGTTGCAAGCAAGCTCACAACTCGGGATACAATTTGGAAGCGTCTGTTGCCTTGAACTCGGAGTTTTGTTGGACACCTTTCTTCCTTGTCATGCAGGTTTCCATTGGTAAACATACTTGCAGTACGAAAAAAGGTTGCTTGAAATGTCTGCGACATGTTGTAAAAGAGAATGTTTTGCTGAAACGGAAAAAATTAATGGACAATCGTCTGAAATAAACGGCTTGGCATCTTCCCCTCGTCATTTGTCAGCATTTTTCTGTCGAACCAATTGCAACGAAAGAAAAATGCTAGCTGGGAAAATTGGGCGCGCAATTCATTCTTCAAGAAGAATTGGGCTTGGGAGGTAGTAGTACTGCAACGATGTTGAGCACAAAGTTTTTTCTTGTTTTTGGGGTGTTGTTGGTGATATTCACCTGCTCTAAAGCTTTATATTATCCTGATCTTGACGAGAAAGAGTTTGACAGAGTTGTAGACGGTTCGAAACCGGCCCTTGTGGAATTTTATGCGCCGTGGTGTGGGTAAGGTCCCACCCTCTGTTTTCTTGGTTGCCACTCAAGCAGCTCTAGACACTGTAAGAACCTTGCCCCAGAATATGAAAGGTTAGGAGAAGCAGCCAAAAATGTGAAAGACGTTATAGTTGCACAAGTGGATGCAGACAAGCACTCCAACTTGGCAAAACGTTTTGGTGTACAAGGTTTTCCAACCATAAAGTGGTTCCATAAGAAGGTAGACAAAGCAAGTGCAGAGGATTTTTCGGGTTCCAGAACAGCGGAAGCGCTTGCGGACTTTATTCATCAAAAGCTGGGCCGTACCAACGTCATCCGTTTGCCTAAAGCAGAAGCTCACGTGGTGGAGCTGAATCCGGAAAACTTTGACAAGATTGTTTTGGACCCTGGAAAGAACGTTTTAGTAGAGTTTTATGCACCGTAAGTTGTTTTGATTGATGTTAAATTTGTTTGACTTGATGATTAGCTGGTGTGGTCATTGCAAAGCCTTGAAACCCCAGTATGAGAAAGTTGCCAAGGCATTCAAGGACTCCAAGGACGTTGTTATAGCGGCTTTGGACGCAGACACACACCGAGATATTGCACAAAAATATGGTATTAGTGGATTTCCTACCATTAAATTTTTCCCTGCAACCTCGAAAAAGCAAGTCGTCGAGTATGATTTGGGTCGCTCGGCAGAGGACTTTGTTCGCTTTATCAATAGCCACGCCGGTACTGATCTGGATGTGGGAGGGATGCCAAGTTCTGCAGCTAGCCGTATCAAGGCACTCGAAACTCCAGTTCGTGAATTTATCAAGTCAAAGGGGAGAAATCTAGAGAAAGCAAAGGTGGCAGTTGAAGAAATTATCCAGAGTGATTCTTCGATCAAGGGACAGTTGAAAGAGAATGCAAAATACTATCTGAAAGTTATGGAAAAATATGCGCAAAGCGGCGAGGAATATATTTTGAAGGAGATTCAGCGCTTAGAGTAAGCTTTTGGCTCGATTTTTTTACACCGTATTTTTGAATTCTTCGTTGTGTAGAAATATATTGAAAAACGAGGAAGGAAATATCACAGATGCGAAACGAGCCAATTTTTTGCGTCGTCTTCATATCCTAAAGGTGAGATGTCATTTATTTCAGGACAAAGTTTCTTAACAAATATCAGTCGTTCCTTTCGAATGAAACGGAGGAAACAAGTACCTAAAAGTTGCTGTAATGTTGTCCAGACACAGATATTGTCATTCACAGTGAATAAAGAACAGAAATGCTTGTGACATGTTAATATCGGAGTGTATATCCTCGCCATTTATAATTGGCCTGTTTAGGCAATTTACACCCTAAATAGATGGAGTGAGCACTTGAAACCCTACCGCATGATGAATCGTACCGGGTCTTTTCACAATCGTATTCGCAGCATAATTTGCATGCGCAATACATTCGACCAATGCAACTCCCTTTATCGATATGTCATAAGCTCGACCACTGTCTGGATATCCTCTTCTTACCTTTGCCAAACCCGCCAAGAAACCACCCACAAATGAGTCTCCCGCACCGGTTGTGTCTACTAATTCCGATGGATCACAAGGAATGATACCATATTCCTCTACAGACCAAATCCTACTCCTACTTGCAATAACAACTATAGTGGGTTCCGTTCCTCGTGTTATTATCACAGTGCGTGGACAAGCATTGTCTTTCGGTTCCCTCGCAATCCTCTGAGCAATTTCCGTAATATTTTGAGTGGGCCACTTCATCGACTTTGCAAATGCCATGGCTTCCGCATCGTTTCCAAATAATACGTCTACATACTGCAGGACATCCCTCAATATTTGAAAATACTCGGCATTTTCGATAACAAACGGTGCTGCCAAATTGTGACAAAAAGTTTTGTTATTTTTCGATGCGTGCGTTCCCAATTCGAGAAGAGACTCTGGCGAAACTGTACAAAAGAAAGCACTAGAATAGAAAATCTGAGCTCCTTTCACCAATTCCCACTGCTCACTTGCACGCAAGTGTTCCACAGAATAGTGTCTTGCTGCTCCTAGGTTGGCCACCAAAGAGCGACAAAATCCGTTGGCCGTCACCAAAACACCACAAACGCCTACAAACCAATAAAAATTCCAAACCAAACGAACCAAAGTTGAAATACCTGTAGGCAGTTGAGGTTTATGATCGAAATGAGCTACAACTCTATCCGCCTTTGTGCACCTTTCTAGCTGTTTCGAATTATCATCCGTCCCAACTGCACCAAAATATGTTGTCGACTCCGGCGTATCCAACAACCATTGCGCTACTCGAATAGAATTGAGAACATCACCTCCCTGAAGAACAACTGCAATCTCACTACTGCAATACAAACTGCAAAACTTGGCCTACGGCTATATATTCTACGGGGTAACGTTTCAACTCTTCAAATAACGGCAAATGTCTCTCTTCTGCCAAAATCGCGTTGTTCGCCTTTAATGAATACTTATCCAACAAAGAAGCATCTACAACAAACTGAGTATTGGAACCGGATCTTCCACAAATTCTGACAGCGCACTTGCCTACAGTAGCATTTATGTCTAGCAAAGGGTTTCCCAGTCCCAAAATAGTGTTTTTGGAGATCACGTTCTCAGATACACCCGAGGTTTGATGAAAACGTTTCACCACGAAATACTTACTGGGCGTGAAGCCTTGAGCAAGGGAACGCCACTTGCCCACAAACTTGTGCATAGTGAATATCTTTGTAGTGCATGGCCGCCCTCTTATATCTTTTTTGGGGCACTCGCTGCTCGGATATTTCCTCCTTGGGGTTATTTCCAAAGAGAGAAATAGGTCGATGGTATTCTGACTGTATACCAGAGGCAGAGTAAGCCTGCAACTCTCAACTATCCCCACCATAAATGTTACTAGTATTTCCAACCTGCTTTCTCTCTTGTGTAACATATGATAGATAACGGCACGCAGAGCTGTGCTTTACAAACCAGTAAATACGTTTGCAAAGAAAAAATCTCAAGCGCTGCTTATTCTTATTTGTTCCACTGTGGTGGGACTAATATATAGTGCAACTATATACATATTATGTATATATACATAACTTGGAGGCCATAGAATCGTGAGGGTGCGTTCAGTTGCCCTCAATTCCGCCCCCTCGTGTCGAAATTTCTATTCCTCAATCTCTTTCTTTGGGCTTTCCAGTAGTCAATTTCTTCAAGTTATGGAATCGCAACGACCCAAGCGAAAGGCAGCAGAAGCTGCTATTGCGTCGCTAGCTCAGTCGCAACAGTCTCCGAAAAAGCGAACTCCAACCTCGTCAAGAAAGGGGAGAAAAAACAGAAAACAACAAGAAGAGTTGACCGAAGGTGAGTAACTCTCCGTGACCGCATGGTTTATGCTCATCGACCAATGCGTCACAGAAACGACCCTTATGAGCCCTGTTGAGCAAGAGAACAAGGCAACCGAAGCTCCGCAAGAAACCGTGCCTTCAGAAACCGCGAAAGAAAACGAAACATTAGCAAATACCGAAAAACCTCCTGCAGAAGCTGAACAAGCAGCGACAAGCGAGAATGAAGTGGTTACGTCAACTAGCGACAAACCACAAGAGCAAAAACCGGCCAATTCGACGGAACACAGCAATTTGGATACTGTTCCAACGTCAACCGAAAATGTTGAAGCAAACACCAACACCACAAAACCAGCAACCTCAGACGGCCCCAACGACAGTGAACAAGTTGTTGTTGACAAGCGTGGCGAAGAAACCTCAACGGATATTGCGGTTAATAAGATAGTGGAGGAACCATCGGAACGGCCGCAACCGTCGAAAGAACCGATAGAGTTGTCATGATTTCTATATGTGTTCTGAAGGGTTTTGTTTGTCGTTGTTCCTTTTGTAATTTCTCGAACAAATAATACTGTTGAAAGGGTGACCAAGCCCTAACGAAAGAGAATGTCCCAACTTCCTCCCTCCTTTGTTCCACCATCAACTCCCAACCGCATGTTTTCCACCTACTTCTTTTTATTTCACATATTTATTTCTGTACGACTACACCATGTTCGCTTATAGACTTTTTCATGGCTTGTGAAAAGCGTCCTCATCTCACTGCAACAAAGCTATGTCCTATTCCATACACTTGAGAGCTTCCAGAAGAGAATCGTCTTCCCTCAATCATCTCAACTAGGTCGAATTTTCGATGTTTTCATCCAATAAGGAATGCACTAGCACTTCTTGGGGAGTTGCTTCATAATATTCTCTCGAATCTATATCCATGACACGAAAACCAGATAGAAAGTGTGCACCAGGTTCCAATGCAATTAGTTCCACGTCCAACTTGCAGTTCTGATTCGGTTGCAAAGTTTCCAAAAGTCGTCCAGAGACTCCTATCGGAACAATGGACTCCACCTTGTCTCTCTTTACCTTTTATCTTCCATAAATCAAAATACAGAGACAAATTCGTTTCAATTACCTGAAAATAAAGCTGTTTCGATTGCGGTGTCCGGTTCACAACTTTTACGGTAGCAACAAAAGGAACTTCAACCACTATTTTCGAAGGAACTCCAACTATCTGTATAGTAATCATCGCAACTTCACTTGATTTCGGTTCCTCTAAAATGAGAGCAGGTTCTAACGCAGCTAGTTCTCCACCAAAACGAGTAAAACTTGCAAAAATTCTCCCCAGAATTTTCTTACGACTTGGAGACCTTCGTAAGGGATCTTCTATCGCACTATATACCAAATATGAAAACGTTTGACAGTCTCCAGGATTCAATACAACAGCTTCATCTTTTTTTTCTTGTCCAACAGATGGAATATTCAAATCCTTCACGAGTGTTGAAGGTTTTCTATCTTCTTTCGACGCTTTTTCATCGTCTTCTGGAAGAACAAAACGAACCTCATGCAAATATACTGGCAGCTGACACACGTTGTAAACAAAACAATCTACGATATAAACAGGTGAAGAATGAAAAGTAGCAAAAGATTCCCATTCGGTTTCATCCTCTACTAGATGTACATTGGAGGTAAAGTTTAAACATAAGTGAACCGTGAAACGATAAGATTGCGACAGTGTATGTTCTTGACCATCCACATCTGTATAGTAAGCAAAACACTGTAAAACGAAATTTCCTACAACGGTTGCAGCAAACTGCAAGTTATAATCCACACAGCCTTGCTTTGGAAATATATTGGCTGGAGAAGATTTCGTATCCAATAGACAGTAAGTACCCTCTGGAGTCTGTAATCGCACAAGAACACTGACAAAACCGAGGTCCGAGTCAGAGGCATTGAGCAAAACCAACGTCAAGCGAATCAACTCTCCGTGATAGATAACAAAGTTACTTGTGTGGGTTATGTTTCTGCTTATTCCGAAACCACAACTTTCATCATCCTTATACAGGGAATAGGTATTTTCTGCAAAGGGTTTTCTACCAAGCAATTTGTGGTCGATTTCTTCCTCCAACAAAGGCTGTACAAAAGGTAGGGTTGCGTGGAAGGTCGGCCTTGGACGTTCTGTCTTGATGATACGAAACAACAGTTTGGCGGCACCACCAGTAGCGTTACTTGGTTGTATTGTCTTTGGTGAAGACCTCATCCCACGTCACAGACTCTCCCTTTGAAAAATGTGCCAAGAATATCCATATACAAATGTCTTTCCTATGCCATTCCTTTTCTTCAGAATACACAGAAGAACACAAGATATGCTAGTAAAATGTGGTAGTTTCAATATTCATCTTGGAGACTATATAATAGAATGTGAACATCATACATGTTTCAATTCTTTCTTAGAGGATGTTCAAAAGTTGCAAGTTTCTATGCAAGTGCTTGTATTTTAATAACAAGTGAATATTTAATTGCGACGAAAATGAAAAGAGCGATCGTCACTTTATTCTTTTCCGACGCGCAACTTGGCAAAACATTTCTGTGATTGGGTGCGGGTCTGACTCGTGCAGAGCAGATAGAATACATTTGTGTACATATATTTATACGTACCTACATAGAGAGAGAAAGAGAGAATTGTTTCCATGCAACAGGTTATTCGACACCAAACAAAACGTACCAACGATTGGGTACTTACCGGAACACCTTTTGATGAAGAACAGGTGCCACCGCAGCAGTCACAGTCTCAAAAGTATGCGTTGCTGCTTTTTCTCAAATATATGTTATTTATTGTATGTTTTGTGTGTAGGATAGCACCAACACTAGAATTCTTCCAGCAAGTGAGAGACGAAAACGGTCGTCAAAGACTACACGGAGCTTTCAAAGGTGGTTTCTCAGCGGGCTATTTCAACTCTGTGGGTTCCAAAGAAGGATGGTAAGGAACAATACTTGCGTTTTATTCCAACATTTAATTTGTTTTTTGTCGCTGTTTAGGACACCTTCGTCTTTTTATTCTTCACGTACCAAGAGAGCCAGACAAGAACCAAGAAACCAATTAGAAGGACTCATCGACGAAGAAGATGTCGAAGATGACGATCCAGTATTCTCTGTTGGTGGTTTTCCACTCGACATCAAACCCATCTTCGGATGTTTGGTGGCAAACCATGAAAGTCAGAAAGGAAAACGCAACCAGAAGATGAGCGAGAAATCTTCGACGTCACTCATTTCTGAAGATTTTTTGCAGCTCTCACCAGAAAGCTTTTCCTTAGGATTTCAGATACTAAGAAAACTTGGTTGGAGAGATAGTCGTGTGATAGGAGAAGAAGGAAACGTCAAAAATGCTCCTGTGGTAAAAGTACCCGGTCCGGAGCTGCCTGCGAAAAGGAGTCGTCCGCAGGAGACTTGGCAAATAGACTCATCACGCAACGAAGAGGATCTTTCCGGAATAGGCTACAGAACAGGACAATTGTCGGACTGGAAGGAACCTAAACGTGGAACAACGCAAAGTTTGTTGTTCCAAACGCAACCAATTAGTTATCTAGAAGACGACGAAGACGAATATGACATATTCGACAACCAACAGGAAGACTATTTAGACAGCATACAGGAAGTTGTGGAAAAGAGGGCAAAGGCGACCCAAAAAAATGTAGAAGATTCGGATAACTCGTCAAGAGTCGATGTTCTAACAGGCAAACTCCAATTTCGTGCGGCTAGTAGACGAAGCGAAAGAAAAGTTTTCATGCCTCCGAAAGTTCCTGAAAATTACGATACCAAATTTTATCCAGAGAGTGACAAATATGCCGCAAATACAAAGGCTGGTGTTGTTCAGGCATCTAAGCGTCTACTCTCGAGTGTCAAGAACGCAGCAGATCGTCGAGTTCTTCTAGGAGAGTCGCTTCTTGAGGTGAAAGGACCAACACAAAAGGTAGAATCGACGAACAGCACAGAACAGCAAATCATAGACAGCACGAAAGCCGTTTCTTCTGGTTTATCTCAAGATATTCTGGACAAGTTAAACAAGTCTATGACGGAAAGATTCACCAGTTCGAGTGAAGAAAAGAAAGAGTCTCAAGAAACGAAAGCCGAGGTTTCTTCGGAATCAAAGAAACCTCAAGGGCTTGCAGTAGGTGAGTCGAAGCGCCAAATACAGTTCTGGCAACCTTCCAAGCTGCTATGCAAGCGTTTCAACGTTCCTCAACCAATGGTCACAGGAGAGACATCCAAACGGTCAACGAGTCGCATATACACTGAACTTCCTGTATTCGAAGCCGAGAAATCCGCTGAACAAAGACACGACACAAATGAGGAATCACAGAGAAATGGAACAGATAGTGCGGATATGGAGAAGGAGGAGACAGGCCTGATAAATAGCGAATTTTTACGAATTCGTTCTGAAAGGCCTAGCACGGAGCTGTTTCGTGCGATATTCGAAGAAGATAGTGAAGATGAAGAAAGCGAAACTACAGAGACGAACAAAGATTCCGATAATTCCTTGTTGTATGTTCCACGAGATGGGAATGCAACTTTGCAAAGCAAGAAATCTTCAGGTAGCAAGTCGAAGGATTTCCAAAGACCAAGAGCAGTGGACTATTTCTAACAAATATGTGTCATACATTCTCAGTCATCATCGAACAGAAAGGAATGGCCAGCCTGACGACGTTGCTCGTGGCGCGCAAATCCGAAGGGGAAAAAGGACGAGCCGGCGCCAATCGTCGGGGGATTTTGTTTATTTTTTTCGTTGTCTGAAATCAGTTTCATCATGAGGCAGGATGGTTATAGTACTCAAAATGGTTCCACTGTGGACTCTTCCAGGAAATATGTGCCACCACACTTAAGAAGGGATAGACGTGGGTGGGACGAGGATAGATATGACGACAATTCTGCTCCAAATAACAACAGTTTCTCAAGGCGGAACTTTGGACGTGAAGGCTTTCGGGACGGACCGAGAAGCAACTCTTTTGGAGATAGAAGAACTGAGGGTGGGCGGCCTATGAAGCGTTTTCCCTCAAAGGAAAATGGATACAGAGGTGGTTTTGGTGAGCGTAACGAGTCAAACCGTCGCCAGTTCTCGAATAGAAACAATAGGGAGTGGAAAGACTTTACTGGAAAGGAGCGCTTTTACCCAGACCCTTTCAAAGGCAGTGACAGGCATTTTCAAGACGACAACATGGAGCCTGAGACAACAACTGGCATCAACTTCGATCACTATGATGATATTCCAGTGGAAATATCTGGTAGTAACTGTCCCGACGAAATTCTTTCTTTTGAAGAAAGCGGTTTACACCCAAGACTTTTGACCAACGTGAAACTGGCAAAATATCTCAAGCCAACGCCGGTGCAAAAGAACGCAATTCCTGTTATTTTGAACGGCAGAGATATGATGGCCTGTGCACAGACAGGATCAGGAAAGACTGCAGCGTTTCTTCTGCCCACTATTCATAATATGTTAAAAATGGGAGGTCCTGCCCCAGAACCTGAGCAGGCATATGAAAGAGGTTATAGCAGGATGCAATACCCAACAACCCTCGTCTTAGCTCCTACAAGAGAATTAGCCGTACAAATCTATCAAGAAGCCAGAAAATTCTGCTATTGTACGGGAATAATTCCTTGTGTTATTTATGGTGGTATTAGTATCCGTACACAGTTTGATTCCATTTCGAAAGGTTGTGATATTCTTGTAGCTACACCAGGAAGACTAGTTGATATGATCGAAAGGGGTCGAATTTCTCTATGTAATATCAAGTTTTTGATACTGGATGAAGCCGATCGCATGCTTGATATGGGCTTTGAGCCTCAAATTCGTCAGATAGTGGAGCGCACAGATATGCCTGCAACTGGAGAAAGACAAACTTTGATGTTTTCTGCCACCTTTCCCAAGGAAATTCAGCGTTTGGCTAGTGATTTTTTGTATGACTATATATTCTTAGCTGTAGGTCGTGTTGGTTCCACGACAGATTTTATTCTGCAGAGGTTGGAAAGAGTCGAAGAGCATGAAAAACGTGACTTTTTGCTGAATTTGATCGATACTGTTTCTGGTCTTACTCTCATATTCATGCAGACGAAGCGAGGAGCGGATGAGTTGGAGTTCTTCTTAACGAAGAAAGGCTATCCAGCTATTTCCATCCATGGAGATCGTTCACAGTCGGAACGAGAGGAAGCTTTGCATTCATTTCGTACTGGAAGAACGCCTATTCTTGTTGCAACGGATGTCGCTGCACGAGGCCTCGATATTCCCAACGTGACACATGTCGTCAATTTTGATATGCCTTCTGATGTAGACGACTATGTTCATCGTATTGGTCGTACTGGTCGAGCTGGAAATTCTGGTTTAGCCACAGCATTTCTGAATGATAGCAACATTGGTATTGCACGTTCTCTTATCGATATTCTTTTGGAGTCGGGTCAAGAAGTACCTGTTTGGTTGGAAGAAATGGCAGAGCGAGCACAGATGACTTCTCGTCGCGGTGGTCGAGGCCGGTTTGGTGGAAAAGACTTTCGTCGAGAAAACTCCCGTGTGGAACGAAAAGCATTTAATTCTGGAAGAAGCAGCGATAATAGTCGTATGAATGAGAGTTATTCTCGAAACAATCACGAGAATGTGAACAAGAACAGTGCTTGGTTTTAAATGAATATGTGCTGTTGTTTACCGTGTCTTTTCTTCCTCTTTCGTTTGGGTGAAACATGCATTGGTTTGAAGTTGAAAATGTTTATTCAGAAGAACATTGTCTTTTGATATTTGCTGTTTCAAACTCTATCCAATGCCAACCAACGTATATGTTCTTTTTTTGTATTTGTGAATGAATAAAAAAGACTTGTGGAGCAACAGCAACAGCATCGTAAATCTTTCATGCCTTTTTGGGATTCTCAAAGCGACCAGTTTTCATTCTTTCTCCTATTCTTTACTGTGTTTATTATAGCTCTCCCTCTCTTTGTATTTTTCTATGTAAGAGCAAATCAAATTCCGTTATTTGGTATCAAAAATAGTGTCTACTCTTCTGCTTTGTTGGCTGTTTTGGCACTCAACGCACTCGTCTTTGCGTTTGTTTGGTTTGCACAACGAGAAGCAAAAGGAGAACCCGCCATGAAAAGGAAAGAATAGCGCATGTATGTCAAGAAGAAAAAGAAGGGTTGTCGCTGCAGCTGCTGTTATACCAACAAGTTCGTCATCCTCTTATAAAAACCCGTCTTGTGTTTCCATCCTATCTCCATCGCACCAAAGGCCATTATCTTCTTCTTGTGACAGGCTCTTTTCTACTCCCCAGAGCTTCCAAGTACGGTCATAACAACAACTTGCAATATATCGGCCGTCTCTACTAGCGTTGCAGCACATCACTTTATCCTCGTGACCGATCAAAGCCTTTATCAATACCCACCCTTGCGTACTCCATAGTTTACAGGTTTTATCGAATGAACTAGATAACAGGAAATGACCGTTTTCATGAAACTCTACATGTGATACGAGAGCAGAGTGTGCAGGAATGGTATACACACAACGCTTCTTCCTTATATCCCATATTCGGATAGAATGGTCTTCACTGCCAGTTGCAAAGTGATAACCATCCGGCGAACAATCCACCGTCAAAATAGGCTTTCCATGACCCAAAAAGGAAGCAACACTTCTTCCGGTACGAAGGTCCCATAATCTGGCACCACAGTCGGCACCAGCGGAGATAGCAAGCGAGCCGTCCACTTGAAACGATACTTTATACAGAGGTTTGGAATGACCTTCTTGAACCACCAGTTCTTTCCTTGTTTCTACATCCCATAGTCTCCAAGTGTGGTCAAAGGAAGCTGTAGCCAAATATTTGCCACTTGGATGAAACTCCGCACTCGTTACTCTTGCGGTATGACCGCGGAGAACCCAAGTCTTTTGTACCGAACAGTCGTTGCAGTCGATGGTCCAAAGTCTTGCAGTGTTATCTGCAGCAGCACTTGCCAACAAAAAACAACGAGAAGAAACCGGCCGAGGTGAAAATGCCAGCGAAGATACTCGCTCCGTATGTCCTTGCAATACTGTTCGTTCGTTACCATCCGATACATTCCACAACCGAATGTTGCCACTCCAAGAACAAGTTGCCACTAGTTGTTGGTTTGGTGCAAACCGAATGCCTGTAATAGGACGCTCGTCACCAAACTGACTAGACAATACGGTCATATATTGTGCGGACTTTATAAATTCCTTTCTCTCCTCTTGCCAAGCACTTGCCAATTCAAAGTCATCCTTATCTATCTTGTCTTTCTCTTGTTCCGAAAAGGCTCTCAACGCCTGAATTCTCCTCTTTTCTTGAGCTATTCTCTCCTTTGCACGATGCAATGAATAGATACAAATTTCCTTCCTAGCTGCCCTTAGACGAGCAGTTCCTTCCGTATAAAAAGTTTCTGTATGTTTCTCATCTCCCAATACCTTGGAAGTGCCTGTTGTTCGTCGTTGTTCTTCTTCTTCTTCTTCCTTGTCTGCCTTTTCCAATTCGAGTGCTAATATGAGCCGTAGTCTCTCTCTTCTATCATAAGCATCCTCTCCAAACAAGGTAACAGGCACTTGTCTCTTTCGAAGTTGTTTCCTCACTTGAGCATCGTCGACAGGCACTACAATACCACGAGCTTCTCTCTTTCTTTCAAATTCTTCCAATACTCTCTTGTGTTGTTCTAAAGTATTTTCTGCAGCTCTATCTATATATCCTATTTCCGCATCGTCGTCTTCTTCCATCCTCCAAGGCTGCTGCTGCTCATCCTCTTGTTGTTGCTGTTGCATCTTTTCCAAACCACATTTATTATTATTATTGTGTTGGCGTCCTCTTCGCAATCACGGCAACCACTGTGGTGGTGGTACAGGGCAAAAGGACTTTGTATAGTTTCTCACTACTATTCTCTCCCAAGTCTAGTTTTTCTAAACTCCGTTATTCCCGTCGTTGTATTTGTCATTCCATTTCCATGAGTAGTTCTTCTTCTTCTCGAGTTGCAGTAGTAACAGGTGCCAACAAAGGCATCGGTTATGCCATAGTAAAGCAGTTGGCAGATCCCAATTTAGGTTTGCAAGTAGTACTTACGAGTCGTGATGAATCACGAGGCAAGCAAGCAGTTGCAGCTTTAGCCGCAGAAGGTCTCGATGTACTATATCATCCCCTCGACATCACCAAAGAGCCAAGTATCGACGCTTTAGCCAATTGGTTGAAAGATCGTTTCCAAGGCTTGGATATACTTGTCAATAATGCGGGTATGGCATATCGTGGAGATGCCTTTAACTACGAAGTTGCCAAGAACACCATCGATTGCAACTATTTTGGTACTCTTGCGGTCACTCAAAAGTTATCTCCGTTGTTACGTGAAGGTGCTCGTGTCGTCAATGTGTCTAGTAGAGCTGGAAAGTTTTCACGTCTTTCTCCTAGTTTGCGAGAAATCATGTTTCGTCCCGATTTGACTATATCTCAATTGTCCGACTTGATGAATGACTTTGTCCAGAGCGTGAAAGAAGGTACATGGGAACAAAAAGGTTGGCCAAAGCAAACTTGTAAGTTGTTGTTCGTTCTATCTTTTGCCTATGGATAGAGACAATGATCTCTAGATGCGGTAAGCAAGATGGGTGTGACGATAATGACGCGTATATTTGCACGAGATGAGCATCGTCCGAATATTTTATACAATGCTTGTTGTCCAGGCAAGTCCGAATAGCAATATTATCTATCTTTCTGTATCTAATAAACTATCTCTAGGTTATGTGAGAACCGATATGACCAATCCCAACGCTCCTTTATCTCCTGAACAAGGTGCCAAGACTCCCGTTTATTTAGCACTATTACCACAAGGTGGAGCGACAGGTGGTTTCTTTGCAGACCAGAGACAATGGGATATTACCAAAGAACTCTAAAGTGTCCAACAAAGGCGATGCAACTTGTCCATTTCTCCACCACTTTTCAAATAAGCTCGAATATATTCTGCTTCGGAGTGTTGGCGAATAAATTCTGCTTGTTCGTACAAGGCAAGAAATTGTTTGGCTTCTTCCCAAGGAAAAGGTTCCACTACCAACTTGTAAGGATCCCACGCTTTCATTTGTTCTTCTCCGGTTTGATCATCTCGTTGTTGTCGTGTCAATGGAAAACGTGAACACTGCGCAATGAGTTTCCTTCGAATCTTATAATGCATAATGGAACGACAAGTTGCTGCCAATACTACACCGTTCTTCAAGGATTGTCCCAACTTTACAAAGTCTCGCAATGGCCACATCATTCGAAAGGCAGAAGCATGAAACCTTCTTCTCACTTGATCCCGAAATGGAGATAATCCATATACAAAATTATATTCGTCTAATATAAAAGCAACAGGATATTCCGTTACTTGCACCAATTGTTCCAATAGACCCAAATACACATCCGTAATTACTCTTCCTGCTGTCTTCTCATCCTCCAATTTCTTATAATGTCGATATTGCTCGATTCCACGCTGTAAATATTGTGCCAAATGCGGTGGATTCCATTCTTCTTCCCTCTTTCTTGCCTCTTCACTACGAAACGAGGAAATGAATTCTTCTCTCGTACTTTTCCACGGTATTTTCGATAATTGCGTTGCGTGTGCTTTCCACATATTTTCTACAACTTTCAACGCTTCTACCGGACGATCGACATATAGACAATCTACCCATGGATCCTGTTTCTCCGTTCCAGGTTGTGTCAATAAGAGAGGTGAAGATGCATTTAAAATATCAAATAGACGAGGCATATACAATACCAACCAGTCGTGTTGTCGACACCAATGCACCGCTCTTAACAATGTCGTACTCTTTCCTACTCCCGGTCTTCCATCTAACAACTATTATTATCAACATTCCCATGAGCATTGTTCTTGATGCCAATGATACTTACCATTCCTATTCTATTTGCCACCGATGAAGACGAGGACGATGGACTCGACTCTTCTTGTGCTTGTTTCAAATACTCCATGACAGAAATATCGCTAGGACGAGTCATTACAAAAAAGTTTTCTTTCAAATCACGATATCTTATATCGACTATTCTTGGCATTTCTTCTGGAATCAACTTGAGGTTTAAAAAGCCACTCGAATGGTTGGCTTCATATCCTCCCGTTCCTCCTCCTCTTTTCTTTTCATCCAACAACGGCAACTTGAGTTTGTGACTAGTAGTTGTCGTAGTTGCTGTCGTCGAAGAAAACCAAACGCGTCTCGGTGGAAAGCAACGACGACGATACAACGCCCACATCCTCTCGTTGTTGTTTTGCCTCGTGGAATCTCTTTTTCTTGTTGGCTTGGTCCGACTTGCAAAGAGGATGATGAAACAAGACAAGATCAAGTCTTGGTATCTTTCCCAGTCTTATCCAGTGGCGGTACAAAATAGAATCACCGAATGTCTTGCTTTATTACAAAATCAACCCAACAATATTCCTTGCTATATCCAACAATATGGAATACCCGAAGTTGCTGGTTTGCGTGCTTTGATATGGAACTGTTGCATTGAAAAATTCTTTGCGGTCGATTCTACTACCTCTTTGCACGTTGCTTCTTCATCGTATTGGGAATCGATCGCACAATATCAGCAACATCCAACCGACGACCCACTACTGGATAGTAGTACCACCGAGACTGTCGTGGACCATCCTCTCAACCCACGTGCCAACAGTGCGTGGCAACAATACTTTTCCAACCAACGATTGAAAAAGACCATTCATATGGATACAGTTCGAACGCATCCCGACTGGCATCTCTTTCGACAGTTGGAGCCATCGATGAACCGAATTTTATTTCTCTTTGCAAAACAACACCCGGAACTGGGATATATTCAAGGGATGAACGAATTGGTGGCACCTTTTGTATATGTGTATTTATGGGATGCTATGCCATGTGATTCTTGCTGGGAATTCCACGACCGAGAAGCTGGTAAGTATTCCATCTTTTTCGATGGATAGATATCGACAAAAAGGGGAATTTAGAAGCATTTGGAGCGTTTAACTGTTTCTTTTCTTCCTTTCTATCTCCTTTGTATGAAAATGTTGCTCACCTACAGGAAAAATTGCAACAAGTAAGTAGTAGTATGCCCTCGTTGCGCTCTCCCTTGGAGGATAGCAAACCATGGTTTTGACACCACGTTCATGACTTTTACAGGCTCAACAACTTTTACACCGTTGGGATCCCCAATTATCCGATCATCTACAGCGATATCAAGTAGATTGGCAGTTGTTTGGAACGAGATGGTTGAAATTGTGTCTATGTAGAGAGTTTGAATTGCCCGAATTGTTGAAAATATGGGATGTTTTGTTGAGTATATCGGTCCATTCGCTGCGATGGAAATGGTTGATTGGATGGATGGTGAGGATGATGATCCATGCGAGGTAAGTTGGTTTTTGTATTGTTGGATGATGGTGAACATGGAGACTGACAATGACGCTTATATTGTAGAGATCGATTGTTATCTTGTACATCGTTTGAACAGTGTATTTCTCTATTGCAGCATTATAATACGTCGTGTTGTATCCACGATGAGACGCTTATATTTGTTCTTTTGGATCAAACACGACGATGGATATACCAACAGGAAGAACAAGATCCACCTGCTTGTTTTGCGGGATAACTTGTGTTATTGCCTCTTTTATGGTCCATTTTTTTCTTAATCCCACCTTCACGCATTCTTGTTTCCTCCCCCGGGCATCTCGTTCAAATGGGAAAAGAGGATCCTCCGGTAGAAACGCAACGCTTCGGTACCAACAAACCAAGCTCTACTCCATGGCTCCATCATCTTACCCAAACCGAACATTTGTTCCAAAGTATCGCCGAAAGAACTCGTCAAGTCGACTCGACGGTCCACGCTACCGTAGAATTGGCAGAATGGACGGTATTGGCGTAAGTTGTTGTCGCCCGTTTTGCCTCGAAACCAACCCAACTATTTAGGTTACACGCCGCACAAAATACAGTGGTGCAGAGCTTCGAACCATCCACCAACACTAGTCTGGCGAAACAGGAACCTGCAGAAAACGCAACTTGAAAATTTTAAAAAATAAACACAGTAGAATTGGGCGGGAACTCTGCGCCCTCATGTCATCATTGCGTTCCCAGATCCGAGCTGGGCTACCTCTTCACTGCCAATGGTTTCTTTTGCCATATATGACTGACACACAAAATGTAGCATCCGCAACCGGGAAAGCTTGAGACAATAAAAAATAAACATTTGAAAAGATTTGGATGTTCGTAATTGGTCACACAACGAAATGTACTCAGGGATTTGACAAGTATCCTTTGACCAGCTTTGTTTGACAAACGTACTCATGCTAGCTGTTGAGTCAAAACTTTCAGGAAGTATTTTTCCAATGGTGTATAAGAACTTTACACGGACTTAAGAGGGATCCACTCCGAATACCCGGATCTAAATTAAACTATTAAAAAATCAAAAACATAACAGTAACAAACTGAATGTAGACGAAGGCCAGTGTTACTCAACGATAGATTGGTGGGCTTTGATAAAAAATTTCCTTCGAAGATAACGAATATAAAGGTATTTAATTAAATGCTATAATTTAGCTCAGCTGGATCAAGCTCTATCATTATTGTTTTTGAAAATTAAAATCATCATTTTAAATAATCGGAATTTTTGAAGATGAAAAGAAATTTTAATAATTCTCCCTTTAAAATTTAAACTTCCAAAATTCAGCAACATTGTCCTTTTAACCAAGAAAGTGTGCCAAAATTTTGTAACTCGTTTTACCTCATGAATTTGTATTTCCAATAAAATTATTCTTTTGAGCTTCAAGTAACATTCTAACTGTTTCTTTTAAAAATAATAGAAATATAGTCTTAACTGATTAATTTTGGCATTCCTTCCTTCGTAGCCAAAGAATCTTCATTATCTAACGAGCGAGTAATTACTCTGGGACCCTCGCCGATCCTTGTCACAATTGAACGAATAATTTGATGTCCTGGAGGAGTCTCACAAACGAAATCGGGTAGTTTTTTTCCAGTCACTGGAAAGAAACCAAACCTCTTATACAAACAGGTCATTAAATCTTCTAAGTTCTCCTCCTTTGTCAATAGCACTGCGTTTGGTCCTGCATCAAAGGTGTAAGCCACTACTGTATCAGCCCTGCAGGCGTTGTATTCATGAACGAAATGGATAATTTCTTTTGAAACATCATTGAGATAAAATATTGGTGGGAACGTATCTAGACAGCAAGCATGAAACTGATTGCTCTCTTGCATGGTTACTGTTGCCAATGTTGCAAAATCCGTCTCTTTAACTGCATTCAGCATACGGGAGAGTTGTAATGGTACAACTTCTCTTGCACGAAACTTTTTAGAAGTGAGCGAATTGAACCAAATTAATTAAGTTACTCACTTTTAACAACTCACTTGTTTCAACGGATGTTTGCATTCCAGCGGTACTACTAGTTTTCTTTTGTTGTTCATTAACTATCAATATAACAACTCGAAGGGAATTCCAACTATCTACTGGTGCAACTTGTTTAGCTATACTATCTGATCCATCTTCCGCGGAACCACTTTCCCACATGACGAATCCACCGAGCAGACTTCTACACGAGCTTCCAGATCCTTGTCTAGCTATAGTTGTTAATTCACCTGGAAAAGTTTCTTTGAACTGCAATAACTGCGCTATCGAATATACTAACACTGTGCGTGAGCTAAAGCATCGCTCGTGTCTAGATGAGCCACTCACCGAAACACGCCAGACCAGAGGCGCTTGAAGCCAGACCTGCAGCGGTAGGAAAATTATTTTCTGATATAATATGCAATCGATAGTCGATCCAATCTTTTTTGGCAACCACAAGTTTTCCATCAAGCCACAAGTCGTCTGCACCTTGACGCAACTTTGTGATGCAAACTTGCAATCGTTTACTGTGAATATCTTGTTCTCTTTCGACAGCAGTTATGTTATGGAATAATAGGCGTTCAGTCAAACTTACTTTCCGTTGAGCCAAAGCCGGTCTCTATCAAAGTACTTTGACGCCACTACCGTAGTCTTTGTTCTCAGATCGGCCATGTCCAAAGTAATACTTAAAGACGGGTTCAGCGGCAGAATTTTTTCCTCATCTCTTTTCCCCCAATACTTTATGAGAGCTATGTTTACTGGTGCTTCACAAGTCACCGATACGAGAGCCATGATTCCTGACAAAACTGTCTTGGGAGACGACCAACCACCATGCGGATGATGACGATGTTCTCCGATCCTTTTCCTAGTTACTTGGAACATATAGGAGTTTCTTCCTACTTGAGTGATAACCATACGCATGTAACAGCTTGGCACAAGAGAATTCTGTTGCTGTGTTATATTTGTTGTTTGGTTTTGCTGTTGATTATCGTTTCCGTCTGTAGTTTTCTCCCTGTTTGTTTTCGTTATGGAAAATCCTGGTTTGCTGCCTATCATTTATTTTTCCATGCGGTTGCGTATGGCTTTCTTTGTTTTTTCTTGTTTGCTATTCTTTCTCTTCTCTTTCTGCCTCGCCCGGTGCCATTGTTTTTTTGGTGGAGTCGTGGCGCAATGTATTCCATATTGGTGACGACTTTATTGGGTACATCACACTGCATATATTTATTGACCAGCTCATTCGATGCGTATTAGGTGTATTCGTTGAAATACTTCAAGGTCGTGTGGGTAGACAAGTGTCGCTACTCGATGCCGTTGCCAATGGTGTTGGAGCTTGTGGCAGCATGTGCTTGGTCTTTTTGGTTCACGAGTGCGTGGTTCGTCTCCCAACCAAGACTATGAACACCAACAATGAATGAAGGAAAGGTATCGGAGCTCCATCTAAACAAGGTTTACAACTTTCAAGAATCGTCGACTCTTCTACTGGCCAAAAATTGTTTTTGAAAGGCACCAAATGTTTTTGTCTCTATGGCTTGTTGTATTTGATGAAAAAACTGAATATACTGAGCGCTATTGTGGATCATCAACAATGTCATTGCCAACATTTCATGCGTATTCAACAGATGATTCAAGTACGCTCGGGTGTATCGTCTACATACTGGACATGAACAATGCAACGATAAGGGATCCGTGTTGTTTCGGTATTGTATATTCCACAAGTTATTCTTATGTGGCAAGTCCAAAGCATAGCCGTGCGTCGATAAGATGTATGGATACGACGAGATAAAGTAATCGACGCCACAACCTACCAATGCCAATACTTGTTCCAAGGAACCCGATGCTTCCATCCCCCGCGGTAACCACGGCGGCAAGTTGGAAATAGAAATGCTGGCGAGTTTTTGTTGTTCCGTCAGTTTTGCGGGTAATACATCGATATAGAAACCTCCAATTCCGTTTAGTTGAGATATGGATTGTGCATGTCGCCGTCGTTGCTCTTCCTTCATGCCACCTTGAACGACTCCGATGCACATGGACTGCTCAAAAGACGGCCCATGTTGTTGACTAGGAGGAAACTCGCACTGATTATTATTCTTTCAAAGTGAAAAGATAATACGCACCTCCATTGTTGAATAAATTCGTATTGTAATTGAGTGGATTGCTCACAATCACGTTGGAGTCGATTCGAATCCCATACACCGCCATTCTTACTATCATCTTTGGTTACTACACTAGGACACTCTACCATATCACAATACGAGGTCTGTACCAACTCCAAGTAATCACTCCAGGAAAAAGTGATGGTGTTACCCCGTTGATACGCATGGAACTGTTGTCTTTTGGCTATATCATCGATGAATATATAACAAGATTGGAAACACAAGGAACCAGGCATACCAGAAAAGGTTATCTTATCTACTTGTTGTTGGGAGACAAAGGACAAGTACAAAGGATGGGGTTGCAGCTGACAATATTCGTGCATACCGGCACCAAATTCTCTCAATATGTCCGATCCTTTAAGCTTACTGTTGGAGTTGAGCCAAAGGAAATCAAAAGTCTACAACGAGTCGCCGTAAGGAGCATGGACAGTTACCAGGCACAACGCACTATACCTCCAACTGTAAACCCAAACAAGGAAACTCGGACAATACATCGTTTGTTACGTGTGGTAAGGAGCCACGACTAGTGACTAGAATACAGTGAGGAGTTTTACAAATAACTTTATCTGCAGCATTGTTGGAAAAGAATCCTGTTCTGGCGTTGGTTTCTTTGTCTTGTTCCGAGAATACGTTCCATTTCATCGATGAAGCGGAGGAACAAAAGGGAAGATGGGCTTTCTTAACGATTATTTGTACCCGTAGGAATGGTAGTTTCTCTAAATACTTCAAAAAAACTCTTACAACGACAACGAAAATTATCTCTTTGTACATTTCCATAGACAGCCATTTCGATCAAATCCAGTTCTCGTTCGGAAAACCTAATTTCACAGGCAAAAGACTTGAGTTGTTCCGCGGTCAACTGACGATCAGCCTATATCATATGGCTGTCAGTATAAGCTCACAGGATAATAAAGGAAACCACCAACTTTTAGACGATTGATTCGAGTCTGCAATATTTGGCAGTTGTCCACGGTAGAAGCTCCACCTTGTGAATACTAAGGCTATCGTTGGGTTTACAACGGAAAAAGGTAGAAAGATACGTACAGGAACGATGTGATCATACTCGTGACAAAGACAGCCTTCACACGAGGTCAATCTTTTGCAGACGGGATTGCCGAAAGCATCTAGACGCCAACGATCGGGATCTCTACCAGGAACAGGAGGAGCCTTGAAACATACACACACACACAGATATATAGATACATGTATATACAATACCAACAACAGGCACCAACCTTTTCCCAACAAGCCGTCTTTACTCGATTACTGAAAATGCGATCCACCGCATCGGATTTTTTCATGGGAGTATTAAAAAAAAAATGCCGTGGAGAGGGCCAAATTCGATCGCATATTGCCATTGGGATTATTAGCTGGAGTCGTCTGTGTGTGTGTGGGGTGAGACACTCATGTCTGCAGTTTCCGAAGAGAGCAAGTCGCGAGGTTTAGAAACGAGTCAGTTTAAGGAATTATTAGCAGAACGTATAAGTACTTTGGAAAGTAGCCAGAACATCGAAGAGGATAAAAGAATTGGTAAGGAAAGAGTGATATCGTCCAACTGCGCTCATGTCGCGTGTGCACAGAAAACAAATACAAAACAGCTGTCAAAGAAGGCAAAGCGCTGGTAGAGTCCACAGATAGCACACCAGAGTCCAAACTGAAGATATTGTTGTCGAAATACCTCAATAAGTGTACAGAATGTAAAAACTTGGAGTATGACGTCTGCAGGGAGAGACAAAAGAGCATCGTTTTGGAAAGGGAGCTGGAAGATATTTGCTTCGAGATGAAGAAACTAAAAGCAGCTAAACAAAAGTTGGAGACCTTGAGTAGAGAACTGAATAGACAAAACAAAACTTTGGCGGTAAGTTTTGATGTGGCAGGGGAAAAACGGTGCAACTAAACCCTCCCCGCAAACGGTGTTATTAGGAGGAAAGTGAAAGACGTTTAAAGGAGGAAAAGGAAAGACAGGCGGAAATAGTAAAAAAATTCAACGAGGCAATGGAAGAAATCAACTCCAAAATTGAGTATCACTCAACGAAAGAGGCAGAAATGTATAAACAAAAGCTGGAGGAAAAGACAGAGGCCTTTCAAGTTTTGCAAGAAAAATATGACCTTCGAGAAGAACATTTCGCGACCCAACTAAGAGCAAAGGAATTGGAGGTGGAACTGACGAAAGCACAACTTCGAGAAGCAACGGAGGAGTTTGAGAGACAAAAAGAAGAAAACAACACACAATTGAAGGAATTCTTTTCAGTTGTCGATACACTTCAGTCAAAGCTTTCCGAATATGATAGGAAATGTTCCCAATTCGAGGTAGGAAAGTGGAAGATACTATGAAGGAGACTCACTGAGCATATTTTAGGAAGCCTTGGAGCAGAGCTCTTCTGTTTTTAGGAAGTACGAAGACACCATCGACAAACTGTCCAAGACTGCTCAGAGTTTACAAGAAACCAATGGAGACCTAAAAAAGCAAAATGAAGAGGCTTATGCTCAACTTGCAAATCTTACATCAGAATTAGAAGCTGTTAAAAGGAATGAACAAAAGGCAAAGGAAAAATGCGAATGTTTAGAGAAGCTTTGTAGGAGCTTAAGTGCGGAAAGAAGTGCTCTTCAGAAAAGAATTGATGAGATATGTACTGGTTGGTCTGTCGTAGAAAACCAAATTTCTGGTTTGAAAACACAGGTAGGCTCCATGCTTTGTTGTCTTTTTCGCGCATATGGATATGCTCTGTGTAGGTAGAAGAAGCAGGTAGTAGTGAGATGTTGGAGTCTTTGCAGAAACTAAAGGATACGGGGTCTCTTCCTCAAGGAGAATTTATGGCCATGTTTAAGGAACTTCGACGTCTCAGCTTGCAAGAACGGCTCAAATTATTTGCCAAGCTTCCTTGTCCGGACTACAAGTTTACCAACTGTGAAACAAGACCATCCAAAGGCAACAAGTAATTGACAGAGAGTAGTTGGTTACTTAACAAATGTCTATATGTAGACTTGAATAGACATATTGCATGATACAGGGATTTGCACGTCTTGTGACGATTGGGAAATGTACATAGCCTTGAGATTTGCTTTCAAGTTGCTCCTTTTTTTCCGATTTGTGTTTTGGCGCCTTGGCATTTTTCTCCAAAAGCATGGAAACTCTGAAGCCTAGCAAGTCGCAGCCTTTGTTGCATTCTCGTTGGTTTCGTTTATATATAATTTTATTTTGCACCATAATAGTGTTATGTTTGTCTTTACAGCCCGAGGCTATTGCAAAGTTATCACTTGAAGTTTTTGGGGACAGTTTTGCCTCAACCCCCAAAGGGTCAGTGCAAGACGCACTTTGTGACGCTCGTACTCTGTATCGTGAAAATCAAGTAAAGCTCAATAAGAAGCTCTCCAAATTGGTAGAGAGGACTTTTTTCCGCATTTTCAAGGTGGACTTGTCCAAGGAATGCCCTTTTTGGCCGGATGACGGACAGTGTGCTCTGAGAGACTGTAGTGTTTGTGCGTGTGACGAGAATGAGGTACCTGTTCTTTGGAGACTAGGAAGTAGCCAAGGAACTTCTCGCTTTGAAAGCTCGGCTACTTGCGAGTATTCAGGTGGGAGAGATGTCCTAAACGATGTGGATAGGAATTTAGGTGATACCCAGTTTAGAGAGTGGCAAGAAGACGATAAGGATGTTTGGATTATTCAAGATAGTGATGAAAATATGATATATGTGGATTTGGTAGCGAATCCTGAGAGATATACAGGTTATCAAGGAGCGAGTGCTACGCGTGTTTGGAAGGCAATTTACAAGGAAAACTGTTTTTTGTTTGAAGACAATTGTACGGATCAAGAAGTTTGTTCCCTTCAACAGCATAGTTGCAAAGAACAACGAGTATTCTTTCGACTGATATCAGGCATTCATACTTCCATCAATATGCATATCGCAAAGGAATACTTGTTTAAAACTCGTTGGGGTCCCAATGTCCAGTTGTATGAAGAGAGAGTTGGACGGTTTCCTGAAAGAGTGGAGAATCTGTATTTTGCCTTTGCGGTAATTCTCCGTGCAATAACCAAAGGGATGCCTCTTCTATTGCCTGAGGTTTATGACTATCGCACAGGCAATGTAACCGAGGATGAACTAACAGCGCAAATACTGAGAGAAGTGTTTTCTTGTTCCAAGCTATTGACTCCCAACTGTTTAACCTTTGATGAACGCGAACTTTTCCGTAGCCCTGAAGGCATTTCTGTTCGAAAGCAGTTTCAACAGCATTTTCGAAACATTTCTGCCATTATGGACTGCGTCGGTTGTGAGAAGTGTCGATTATGGGGAAAACTTCAGTTTCTTGGTGTCGGAACTGCGTTGAAAATACTATTTGATGATCATTTGACATTTCTTCAACACAATGAAGTGAGCTCCTTGTTGAATGTGTTGTATAAGCTTTCTACTAGTGTGGTAACTATTGCATACATGGAACGTCTCCTTGTGTTGCAACGTATTCGATACTGGTTGTTGGTTGCCAGTTGTATGATGGGTGTGGCTTTGGTATTTATGTTGATGTTTCGACGTTCTTTTTGGGAGCGTGATGAGTTGTATTACAAGGCCAAATCTGTTTAAAGTCAATGTTGCTATTTGTATTTGAAAATCTTTTTTTCTTTTTGGAATATGCTGGTACTAGGTTGTTGTTGTTGTATCGAGTGACATGTATTTCGTCTTTGGACAACACAAGACATGTGTTTTTGAGTAGTATAATAAATATGCAAGACGGGTCGAGACACACACATATATACAAATGTATGTAAAAAAGTCATCTATCGGGAATATCTTCCACAATAATAACAACAACAGCGCACATTCACTAACAACTGTTAAACAAAGTAGACACCGATTCTTCCCGGTGAATTCGATAGATTGCTTCGGCAAACAGTCTAGCACAGGAAACAATTCGGAGTTGAGCGAGTTGTTTTTCCGGTGGAACTACGATGGAGTCAGTCACGATGAGAAAGTCGATGCAACTGGAACGAATTCTTTCTATCGCTGGGCCAGACAACACGGGATGCACGCAACAAGCGATCACTCTCTTTGCCCCATGTTGTTTTAACGCGGTGGCAGCTTCGGTGAGGGTGCCAGCAGTATCGACGATATCATCGACGATAATACAATCTCTTCCAGAAACATCGCCGATGATGTGCATCACGTGTGCCACATTTGCTGCCGAACGACGCTTATCGATGATGGCCAACGAAGCGTTGATTTCCTTGGCCAACGTGCGTGCTCGTTCCATTCCACCCGCATCGGGACTTACGACAACTGGATCATGCACCCCTCCAAAGTCATTTTCTCTTAAAAACTCTACAAATGCTGGTACTGCCAAAAGTTGATCCACTGGGATGTTGAAAAATCCTTGTATCTGTCCAGCATGAAGTTCCAAAGCCAACACTCGAGAGGCACCAGCCGTGGATATCAAGTCAGCAACCAGTCTCGCCGTAATAGGAACCCTTGGAGCTGCCTTCCTATCCTGTCTCGCATATCCGAAATAAGGAATGACCGCGGTGATACGTTTGGCAGACGCTCTCTTCAGGGTGTCGATCATAATTAAAAGCTCCATGAGACTGTCATTCACAGGAGGAGAAGTTGGCTGGATGATGAATACATCTTTTCCACGAACATTTTCTTTGATAGAAACAAATATTTCTCCATCCGAAAAACGCTTGACTTCTGCACGCCAATAGTCAGTGTTGTCCAACTTAGAATATAAAGAACAAGACAAACATACCAGCGTCCAACAGTGGAATATTAAGTAAGCGAGATATTTCCAACGATAAAGCTCTGTTGGCATTACCACTTAAAAGTCTAAGTTCGTAGTTGAAAGCCTAGACAAGAGAACGCTGAGAACTAGCATCCTACACGGTCTATATTTCACCAACCCTATCTAGTCGTTCCTCAATTTCTTTATGGACGTCAACTCCATTCAAACTAACTATTTCGTCCGAACTCTTTTGCAAGTATTTGTCAGATACCGGCTGCATAAGCAAGGAGGCTCTAGGATCTTGGTCGTCGTCCACTAAACTTGCAATGCAACAACAATTCACGTTTATCGAAAAGCGATTCTTTCTTGTCGAGCTAACAATCTACGAGACAACACCAAAATATATTTGCATAGGTATATATATATCAATCAGGCAGGTAATGCGAGATAGAATATCTTTATGTGCACACCACAAAGCATACAGTTTCTTTACCAACCATCGACTGGTCGAAAAACAGTCGTACTTTATTTGGAAAGCTCAGTAGGGAAGAAGTTTTGTTTTCAAAAATAAAATAAAACTAAGAACAACATTTCTTCTTACGCGCTCCTTTATCTTCAGCAGGATCTCTCACTACAACACTTTCTCCCAGAGCCGGTTTGAACGAACTATTCTTCTCACTCGTAAGAGCTTTCTTATGCACAATTCGATATATTTCAGTCAGCAACTGGGTAAAAGCTTGTTCAACGTTGGTAGCATCCAAAGCAGAAGTTTCGATAAACGACAAGGAGTGCTTCTCCGCAAACTCCCTTCCTTCATCCGTGCTCACCGCTCTTAGATGCTTCAAGTCCGACTTGTTTCCTACCAACATGATAACTATATTACTATCCGCGTGATCACGAAGCTCTTTTAGCCATTTTTCTACACCAATAAAGGATTCCTTCTTCGAGATATCGTATACGAGAAGTGCTCCAACGGCACCTCGATAATACGCAGAGGTGATAGCACGGTACCGTTCTTGACCAGCAGTGTCCCATATTTGTGCTTTTATTGTCTTCCCTTCGGTTTGGACACTTTTCGTCGCAAATTCTACCCCAATCGTGGACTTGGACTCGAGGTTAAACTCGTTGCGAGTAAACCGCGAGAGAAGGTTTGACTTGCCGACCCCGGAATCTCCAATAAGAACAACTATCGTGCGTATATCAAACAAACAATATATTTCTTTCACTATTCCTACTTACTTTTGAACAAATAGTCGTATTCGTCGTCGCTTCTTGCCATATAGTGTCCAATGCCAAACCCCACACTCACTTGGACACAACAAAACAAAGAATGAGCCAACAACGAAACAGAAAAAAAAATGCGCGAGTGTGGGGGCAGGTTTTGGCGCTCTTTTGTTTTGGGGTTAGGGCTGGTTTTGGTTCTTGGATGAAGACACTGCTTTTTGTCAACGTGGTTGGCAAGTGGAATACTAGAAAAGGAAAGACAAGGCTTCAGAGTGTCTTTCCAGACTCTTTGAATTGGAGACAAGTTACAAGGCATCCATGTTGTCCTTCCAGGAAGTTTGTCTGTTTGGAGAGTGCTTTTACCAAGGAAAATGTAAGAGGCCAAGGTAAAAACCAAGTATTTTATAAAGGAGGAGATAAAATAGCCTACGACTATTTCCCTGGTGAGCTTCCTACAGTGCTTTTCCTGCCGGGCTTATCGATGAACCGTCACAGTGCAAAGGGAAACGCCTTAGAAGTGGCTTGCAAGCTTCAGAAGAGAGCTTATTTAAGTGCAGATTATTATGGTATAGGTCGCTCTTCAGGGGATATTCGTGATGGTACAGTTTCCCGCTGGACCGAGGACACCGTGGACTTGATCGACCAACTGATACCTCAAGGTCCAGTAGTGTTGGTAGGTGCTGGCGTTGGTGGTTGGGTGGCACTTCATGTGACACTTCGAAGGCCAGAAAGAGTGGCAGGAATAGTTGGAGTAGCTCCTGACCCCGATTTCACGCAAGACGTGTTATGGCCAAAGTTGTCGGATGAGGTGAAAAGCATCATCATGAAGGAAGGTCTATATGAACTTCCTTGGGGTTATAGAACATATCCCATTTCGAGAAATCTCATCGAAGATGGTAAGAAAATGTGCTTGTTGCAGGGTTCGAGTGGATCCATTGCAATAGATTGTCCAGTTCGGATCATTCATGGACTGGACGACGAAGAAATTCCTCCACAAAGAGCTCTTCGTTTGGCAGACCGATTGCGTAGTCAGGATGTTGTCATAAGCTTTGTCAAGTCGGGAGGGCATACTTTAGAAACCGAAGAAGACTTTCAGAGAATGATAAGTAGCGTTGTGGAACTTTGCAAAAAGTCCTTTACATATGATCTATCTTCACCGCAGAGTGGCTAAACAAGTACGCAACTGAAATAAAGAATTGAATGTTCCAAACAGTTTTTACTAAGATGCACACATGGATACTTCAAGCTTGACCAGCTCTTCTCATTCGATCGTAAGGCGTTCCAATGAGCGGCTCGTTACCCCAAGGAAAGCGAGGTTCCTGCAAAAACACGTTATTTCCTCCACCAAAGACGAGTTGCGTACTCTTACCTTGACTTTTCTGTCTATAAAAGGATATTCGGGAGGAATGTAAGGTTCATGATGTTCCAATTCCTTTGGAAATATATAGGCTGCAACACCTGCAACGACCAAACCAAAGGCAAGGGAAAGTCTTTTCCACTTTTTTGCTTCATCTAGCAAAAGTTAAAGAAAAGTGGTTAAACACAACGCTATACCTACGAGCATGGTGTTCTTTCGGAAGGGAAGCTGCCTTGTCGAAACCTGGCGGTAGCTTTCTTACAGAACTGGACGCAGTGGAAAAGGCGCGGTACCAACGAGCAAGCGTCATCCTTGACACCACAAGACGGAATCGACAATTTACATCGCCTTTACATGCGATGAAACTCTCCATGCCAACAGCCACAGACGCTCTGTACAGATGATGCTTTCTAGATCATAGCAAAGCACAAATTCTAGGCTCTAGTGCTATTGTTGTTTCAGTATATACCTTGTACTCGCTCCCTGTTGAATGGAAAACTAGAATTTGTCCTCCTTTACACGGTGTCGCGCAACATATGCAGCGGAATGAATCGGACAACACTCGTAATGTTTCGCTCGCTCATAATTATTGTTGACGCACAAGTCATCCGGATTCTCGACCTTCAAGATACACTGCTATTCCCGTGAAAGAATCTATGCGTCCACTTGTTTTCTAGTAGGGCTTTCCTACCAAGAGAAAATGAATACACTCGTATATCTTTTGGGAAAGACGTAAAAGGACTGTTGCTGTGACTAATCTTGTAGCTTTCCTGTGTCACTTGTAAATTTTAGCTTCATTCCTAATTATAGATACTGAGATATGTATACGATTTATTCCACCCTCAACTACCTTTTTACTCGTAATGTTCTTGTCATCATCACATCAAAGTTGCCTCCAACCAACGCAAGTACTTGTGAGAAAAATTCACAAATATATTTAGGAAAATGACATTTAAAGAAAAAATGCACCTTTTGGCGCCTGATTGCGTCTTTCAATTCGCATTCTCCTCTTCATCATTGGCATGAAGCATTTGGAGTTGTTTTGTGCTGTTCGAACATCACAAGGAAAAAGAAGTAGTTTCTACAACAGCAGTAATATCGCATGTATCCACTGGAATTGAAGATAAAAGCAATCCTTTCTGAAACGATATGACGAAGGAGATATCCAAACTCTTTTGGTTGCCTACAGAAATTAGGAAATTGTTCGAGTGGGTTTTTTTGAAAAAGTTGCCACTCATGGTCAAGGTTGCTTCGACAAGGAATTTATAGATGATTTCCTTGCTATCTTCCCCGCCTTTGTCTCCAGTTATCATGAATATCGTGCTGCAGAAAGTTTAAGCTGTCTACCACCGCCACCGCCAGCAACAAATGCCAATCCAACATTTCAGGAAAAACAAAGGTTTGGGTTGTCCAAATGAATAGGTACGACACATGTACACTTGCGGCGAATTTCTTCAAGAGATAGAAAAGGAAGAGATTGGAAGTAGAAGGAGGTGCGGAGAGCTACAGTCCTGAATGAGAATGGTATAGAAAAGATGCAAAAGTCTTGACACGATTGGCGCATTATTCTGAAGTTTAGCAGATAGATTCTATAGCATGGCAAATGAGGAAAGCTGCAATTTTCTGTAGTTTCGCGTACTCGTCAATTTAGAAACAAAACAGCGAAAGGGTTGAAAAAATCAAGCGGGTTTTTTCGATGTGGATACAACGAGTCATCGTATACTCGGACGAACGAGGTTAAGCATCACTTGGAATTTTTTTTTCAAGCGTATTTATTGTTTTTGAGGCACAACTTTGTATCTCTTTATCCATAAAACCTTGGAGTGTTTTCAAATATTGGTGAATTTTATAGAGGGCGGGTTAGTTTTGTAGGCTTATTCTGTCTTCTTTTCTACAGTCAATACATAAAGAGCAGTCACCGACATATTTCTTTCGTTAGAGATACCCAAACAAAGAAAGTATAAGAGCGTTGCGCTAAATAAAAAGAGAGAGAAGGACTACAGGAAAAACGTTGCAAGAAAAACAACGCAATACATAAATATTGTCTGGCAAGGCATTGCTATCAACGTGAGGTTAAAATTGAAGAAATGAATCGTTGCAAGTATAGGATCGATAGCACAAGAAACTACACAAGTTCTCCATTACACAGCTGTACTTGTGATTCCTTGTTTTTTCTAGATGCCTTGTACATGAGGGTGCGTTGAATCAACTTTTCTAGAAATCACGAGCAACGCTCCAGAACCCGAATGGAAAGTTCCATTCTGAATATTACAGGCAAGGGAATGCATCTCATCCGCTGTTACATTGATTGTGATTTGTTGTGCTGAGCGAGAGGCAAGGTGTTATCATGGCAAAGGCAGTGAGAATTGGTGCTGAAGGTTACAGGTTAAAGTTGGACGGTGCAGTTCAAGAGATAGACGGTCGTTCTGTAGTCCTGGTAGATGTGGATAGTATTACCCCTCTCATGTTTGGAGGTAGTATGAAAGAAAAGGCCAAATTGTTGGATGCCAAGTTTCTAAGGAAGTATTATGAGGAGAACAAGGACTTCTTCTTCTTGTCGACTAGAGAAGAGAAGAAAATGTTTGTGACGTTACAACTTGCCAGGGAATATGCAGAGCTGGTAGATGACCAATTCTTGAAGGGCTTCTTCGAGAAGGCTCTGGAGTCTGCTCAGAAGACGTTTTAATTTGTCAAGTAGAGTGTAGTGTGCGTTTTTCTGTGTGTATTTGTCTCTGTGTGTGTGTGTCTGTGTGTGTAGTGAGTGGAGCCGAGTCAGAGAAAACGGCTTGGTTCTTTCCTGTGGACATAGTGGGTAAAGTCTGATGGGTTTCTCCACGGCTTTTTAGTAAATAAAAGTTGGTGTCTGTTTGGTAGTCATTATTGTTGTTTTGGTTGATTCTGATGTCTTGCTTAAATTTGATGTTCACAGGGGACAATGTTTATACTGTATTGTGTTGTGCATTTGATGGACCTCTCAGCAGCATATTCTGTCGTCCTTTTCGTCAGGAATAGTGAAAGTTATGAATGACAATAAATAAGCAGTAGTACTTGGATGAGGTACATCTTTGTCCATCACTCTTTCTTCCATGTTTCTACTCTCTATTCAGAATAACTAGTAGCTGTATTTTTGCACCAAACATGTTTTGGGTGCTCTATTATCGTGGATAGGAGACATTTGTATCGATGAACCAATAGAAATACATTATCCAAACTCCTCTTGTTGGTCATCTGCAGGCAAAATTATTGGCCAATGTGGACGAGTCGAACTGGTGGGTGGTGGTTGGCCACCAAGTTGCCGCAGTTGAAATACTTTTGCAATCGATCGAATAATAAAGACCGACTTGCAAGGTTTCTGGATGAACTGGAACAAGCAACTAGTCGTACTGAAAACAAAAGCGACCACCTTTGTCCAACAGAATTGTCATCGTCGAGGAATGAAACGACCTCCAAGGAACAAGCAGTAACCACCACAACTGCAACCAAGACACTGCAGTTGGATCCACAAGACAATGTGCATCAACTAGTGGAGTTTCTTCATAGTATGAATGCAGTGGATCCTTGTCTCATTGATGTAAGAGGAAAGACGAGTTTTGCGGATTACTTGGTCGTCGCAAGTGGTAGAAATAGTTCTCATATTTCATTCATGACTCGTCAGTTGTCCAAACAAGTACAAGTTGTATCCTCTGTTGGTAGTCGTCGTCGACCTTTGGTGTATGGAAGAGAACGTTCGGATTGGATTGCTGTAGATATGGACCGTATTGTGGTTCACTGTATGTTGGAAGAAACCAGACAGCGTTATCAGATAGAACAACTTTGGTTACAAGATGACAACTCTTTGGAACAGACATGAGAAATACTTGTTTTATTTCTCTCTACTAGCAAAACAAGAACTGAGCCTATCTAATGACATGATTTGCAGTTATGCGCTACTATACTCAAACGAATCCTCTTACAGAACGTTCCTACAACTATTTGGTTAGTTTTCGTGTATATATAATGGTGGCACTGGAGTTGCTTTTGCCTATGGAGCTTAGCTTACAGGACAAGAGAGAACGTGCCATCCTCCGGATACTCCGTGTGCAAACCGCAATAAAGTAGTCACCGAGTTTCCTACTAGAGACACAAGAGGATGGACAGTAACTCAAACCTGTAAACAAAGTCCTTTTCTCCAGCAATAACAGTACTTACCATCACTATCTATACCCAACACGGCCAAAGACTTTGCCAAGGATGCAGCTTTTCCTTCTACGGCCTCGAGACAAGCAAGTCCTTTGGTGGAAGAGTCCGCAGCAGCAGTTGCAAGAGAAGCACGACCAGAGTCCCTCACCACACAATTATTCTTGGAAATAGTGTCGGAGATACTTGGACTTCTCTTTGCAATATTCCGACAAGCAAACCTTTGATGGCTATAGTCTTGGATGGCTAACCAGGTTCGATCACCAGTGGTCGTCGATTTGGAACGCGCCGTTTTTCCTCGTTGGAATATTCTACTAGGAAAGTGTCATTTTGTGTGTACCGTGCATCAAGTGTGTCTCTGCTGGAATACTTACTTTGTCTTGTTGGTAATGTGTTTCGTGACACGAAAACCACTTCGAATCCAACTCGCCATGTTTGGTAGTTTTGGCCACCACACACCGCAATTCTGTTTTCTTTGGGGTGTCGACCACCACAATATCTGTGTCCTTTTATTGAGTATATATATATATATATATATCTACCTAGCTATCCCTATAAGAATTGTGTCTCCTAGAAACACGCCAAACAGTATCTTGACCACGACTCGAGACCCTAAACCTCTCCTTACTCTATATATCTCTATAGTTATATCTATCTATGTAGATATATCTATATCGATATGAATATGGTGTCACCGACCTTTCCAACCACAAAAAACTTTCAAAGAGAAACACCTTCTCCAGAAGTCATACAAAAGGACGACGAAAAACAATTACTCGCAGAAAAGTCTACTAAAACATCCAAATCATCGTTCAACAAACTCAACTCTTCTTCACTCAACTCCAAAGCGGCATCGTCATCACCTTTGGATGCCTTTGTCCCTTTGTCCAATAAAAATACTTCTTCCATACACAACTCGTCATTCCAAGAAATGAAATTGGCCAGGTCTTTGGTATGATCCGAAAATACGGAATCAACAAACAAGGTCATCTCTTCTTCTACAGAATCTTTCACAATGACAATATCTTTGAGTTCTTCCGTTGTGGTGGGTTGGTCAAGGTTGGTAATGACTGCATTATTACTACTGCTCCATGGCTCCTCCTTGACGGACGAATCACAAGCATCAACGTGCTTTGAAGAGCGAGTTGCTCCGGAAACTCGAATCTTTCTTTTGGATTCTTTTGTCATTGAAAACTTTTTCTGTCTCCTTCGCTCCAATATTTCCTTATCTTGTCCATTGTACACTTCACATTCTGGATGTTTCAACAAGTAGTTTTCCAAGTTTTTCCAAAGAGGAGCTGCATTACCAGCAATCTTTCGTTTCTCTACACGATTCCAAATAGAAACATGTCCTCCTCCTACTCCTCCATGTGACTGAGAAACAGCCATATTACTTTTCAACTCAGCAACTCTTGTCTCCGTGTCTTCCTCCAAGTCTTGTCCGGCATAAATTTCACACTCTGGATGCTTTTCAAAATATCGCTTCAAATTCTTTGCCAAAGGAGCAGCATTTCCAGCAATCTTTCTGCGTTCGACACAATTCCATATCGTTACATGTTCACCATCCTCAAAATCTTCCAGTCTTCTCTTTGTCCTAACAACACAAGTCGAACTTGAAGTGTTCCAAGATACTTCTTGATCCTCTGAAGAAGACTGTCTCGTTTCTTCACTACTACTACTACTTGTAGAGTCCTCACAAGAAGAACAACTATCGAATGCATCACTCGAAGAAGAAGAAGAAGACATGGTGTTGGAAAGCGTCTTTTTCCACCGTTGCTGGTTGGTACGACCTGTGGTGGTTGTCTTTTTCGAGTATCTCGTCCTCCTTTTTCTACTGTCTCTTTCTAAAGGCTCTTCATTGATCACTCTATGGCTCAACTGCCTAGTAGTTCTCCGGATATTGCTCAAGTCTAGAACGACGGGGTCTTCCGAGTTGGTAGAAAGGTTTTCATCGTCATCTTGGATGACAGAACGCTGACTTCTGGCAAGTCTTCTCAGTTTCATAGCACCTTACAGATGATAAAGCTTTTGGGCAAAAAAAATTGGGAGTAGAAACGACCAACGTTTTTCCACACCGAAGCCTCGAGAAATATTTCGCCTAGTAACACTCTTTCTACCAAATATATCTTTTGTTGGGGGCGATCTATCAAGATGAGTGTATTTCTTTCTGTCCAGGTTTTTTGTCGACTTGTTTTCCACTGTCCAACTGTCAATAACACAGGCAAGAATCGTCCACGGCAACCGAAACCACGCTCGACACACAACCACCCCACGAATGAGACAATGGAACGGGAAAACGCAGATGATTGGACAGACCATCAGCCCTCATCGGACTCAACCGCCGCCGAGCATTCCGTCTCCAGGTTGCAGGGAAACAATCTAAAGGAAGCATCTCTGGCGCCAAAATTTAATCTTTCGATGTGTGGAGAAAAAAATCTTTCTTCTGCGGCAATGAAAATGTACCAACGACTTGAGTTATCCACGAATATCTTTGATATGCTAGGCTATCACTAGATGACACACACACACACACACACACACACAGAGGCTGGTGAGTAAACTATTTCTCTCTTTTCTATTTTTTATCTTGCCATTTGGTGCTTGAGACGCACTTTTCCACTCCTTCAAAGGGGTTTATCCATTGCTCTACCTTTTAACTCGATGACATGTCGGTTGAAAACACTGGATAGAGTATTTGGAAGAGAAGGATAAGCAGAATAGTATTGCGTGGCGGTGCTTGAGTGTGTTGTTGTTTTCCATTAATGAATGGCGACCCAAGACTAGAGCATTTTTTTGGCTACTTTTGGCGCCAGTAGGTGGTGCATTTTGGCTTTGGGAGGAAATGACCTCTTTTGCACGGAGCACTAGCAAAGGGAAAATGGGGCAGTCGTCGGAAAAACGTCCCAGTGTCTTGGTAGAAGAGGTTGACGAACACCCCTCTCAAGACAACAGTTTGGAAGCAGAGAATGTAACTGTAGAGGAACCGGAAGAAGTAACGGAACAACCTGCCCACAGTGACGACACAGACAATGAGCAGGTGGAAATATTGCAGCGGAAGAAAAGAAAAGACCCTGCGAGGCGGGATGACAGGAGTGCTTTTTCGTTGGAAAGACACAATAGAAAGTTACAGAGACAACAAAATAGAGGGTTCTTTGGAGAAGAACCGTTTGGGGAGCTGCAACCTTTCTTCGGAGCTTTTGGTTCGCTATTTCGTGGTTTTGACTCTCTTGCGAGTTGGGGACGTACAGGAGGCTTTCGTGATCCTTTTGACGACGATGACTTGTGGGGTGATGACAACAACGTCCAGGTGTATAGTTATTCTTCGTTTCAGTCTATAGGCCCAGATGGTCAAGTTCGGGAACAGAAAACAAGTTCTAAGCGCGTCGGTAGTACGAAGGAAACTACCCGTTTAGAAAGAGATACACGGCAAGGCAAGGAGCAAGTCAGCTACCGTAGAGAGAAAGATGGACGCGGTCGAGAGGTCCAACAGAGGAGAGATAAAAGTGGCAAAACGTGGAGAGAGGATAAATATTATAATATGACACCAGAAGAAGCTGAACAATTTGAGCAAGAATGGAGAAATTCCTCGACAAGTTCCCACCGAAGCCTGCCTAGTCGTTCACATGATCGATCTTTAGGTTATCGTTCCAATAAACCAGAGTAGTTGTTGTATAAGGAGAAGAATTTCACGTTTGGTGGTTTTTCCAAAAAAGGAGAGTTCGAGCTGCTTTACTCTTCAAACTTCTAGATGTTGTATTTATACTTTGCTGCTTAAAGTATGTTTCTACATTACAGATTTTTGAGTTTTAGCAGCAATGCCGGAGTGTTATCTTGAGGCCATAGAGAAAATACTCAAAGGCGCTTGTTTCACTGATGACTCTGGTCCCTTTCCACTATTGAAAAGAAGCAGACGAGAGTAAAACGATATATAGATTTATTGGGATTGATGAGAATGGTCCCACGAGAGTGTTTTTTTGTTTCGGTGGCTTTTTCTCTTATAGAAAATGATGAAAGTACACATCATTAAAAGAGCGCGGTGTAAGTGATTCTTAAAGGGTCTATTCCTAAAGTTATATCTTTGAGTTGCATGTGCATTCCTTACGCTCGTCTTGTTTTGTCTCCTTCTAAGACTTTCCACGCAGCGGTCAGTTTTTCTATAAATGGCCTTGAAATGTTCTCTCGATTTTGTTTTGTCATAAAATTCCATTTTGTGAGTTGATGTGTTCTAGGCAGCAATTTGAAATGGCAGAATCTTTTTGTCTTGCAGTCCTCTAGCCATCATAAGCACGCATATCAATCACTACTTGTTGAAGGTGTTTTGATCCCTGCTGGCGCTCTTGCCACTATATAATACTCGGACCCAGCATCTAGTCTTGCTTTTGCATGCTACTGAATTTCGTTTGGTCCTCCGTATACCATAGCACTTGGAAACACTGCGACCACAATACTCTTCTAGTAACTTGTCCTTTTCTATCACAGCAAGTGTCTGGTTTATTCTTCTGTGGAAATTCATCTTCTTTGCCTGCTACTTGGCGTATCGACAGGTGTTCATCCATGCAACATGTCCATTGTGGATTGGGTTTCCAGTTTGGAATGCGAATGCAATGTCAGCTCATTTTTCTTGGAATAGCTTTCAAGTAGTAAAGGGGATAATTCACACTTGTTTCTTCGCTGTTGTGAGAATATATTTCGATGTTTTCTAGTATAGCCAAAAGTTTATCTGCATAGTAAATAGCCATCGTTTGTTGGACTTCTGTTGGACTTTTTTCAACGTTTGAAACAGTTAGGACAACAGATATGGACTGATTCGCAACAAAACCATCATGAGATTCAATATACTGAAAAGTAGACTTGCAAGATATTCGTCTTTTTTCATAAATCTCCCTAAAGTACAAGCCCAACCATCTGCTAGTTATGTAGTCGTTGTAGGTCGTGTTGCGATATATGAATTCTAAAAAAGTTTTTGTTTCATGTAGTCTTTCTGTTTGTTTTTACGTATAAATATAGTTGTTTTATGTCAGATAAGATACAGACGCTCCTCTGTAGAACTCTTGAGAACGATTTGATAAAATGTTGTTGTATGAATCTAACTCTTCCATTAATTGTACAAGTCTAGAACAGTTACAGTTCCTTGGTATTTATCTTCCACCTCCTTTCAAAATAGCAATATTTTTTTGTTGCTTCCTCCTTGGTGCATGATAACATCTATCAACCAGATCATTTCCAACCTTTCCATATTTTCGTTCATGTATCTAAAATCCTAAGACCGTAACTTGGTGAATTGAATGGTGTCTCCTCCATTTCCCTCTGGTCAACTTGTTCGCCTAAAACTAGGACTATTGAGTTCTCATGACAAAGTTGCCCATTCCTCATACATATTTATAGAAAAAGCCATTACTTTATCTTTTGTTGTTGCCATTTTTCCAATCTCTTGCAATTCTATCACAGTTGGATTTTTTTCGTCGGCGGCGGTATTCTCTCTTGAAGATCTTTAAGCTTGCAATCCGGTTCCGGTTTGTAAAATTTCATTTATGTCGATATTGGACAAATGGAAATAAAATATACTTGAACAATCATGGAGAAAAGGGCATGTTTTGCCAGAGAATACGCCATGCTACCAAGAAGAACAATGACCGCGGAGATGTCCAACGGACGGGACACCTTGCGATGTTCTGGATCCCTCGATCGTGAATATCCCTGTCAGAGACAACCTTGTAGAATTCGACGTGTCTTTTTTTTTTGTGGGTTGGTGGCTGGAAGAGAGATTCGCTGTGTCTTTTCGTTTCTCTCATAAGAAAGACTAAAAGGAATAGCACATTGGTTTATGAACATGCAATCACCTGCTACAGAAAATAAAGTGTCTCAAGAGGAGCTAGGCGGCGAGTCTCAAAGGAGCTATAGATACTTACTGCAGAAAGTATTGGAGTTTGAAGAGGAACACAAAGAGCTAATAAAGCAAGCCCAGAATATGATATTCGTGGGCAACCAGGTTTTCTTTGTGAACTTGACGACCGTTGAGAAAAGGATGCATGGTCTCCCTCCTACTTCACAACAACTCGCAGTGCAAAGGTTTCTTAGGAGAGGAAGCGCAAAGTTGCGTCTTAGTGACCTCACCGGTAATACTAGGAGATGTAAGAGGAAAACACAAGAGGAACCAAGCAGCAGCTATGCTCAACATATGAAGGACCTTCAGGAAGGATTAAGCGACGTTCGCAAGGGGCTACAACAAATTCGGGAGGAGGAGGTGAAGTTAATCGAAGAAATTAGAGACAATGTATTGCAATTGGTAGATATTGTGAAGAAACTGGACAGGTCATCTAAACAATAGCAATTAATCTATATATAAAACTGCTCAAAAGTAGCACCTTCGTTTTCTATATTCTTCTTTCAAAGTATAGCAAAATGGATGTAGTATTCCACATTGTGCAGTTTATCGATAACTTCTCGAAGCTTAAACATCTGGTCATCTAAACCTGTATTTTCTATAGCAAGAAATACATAGAGCAGTTTGATACAGGAATCGTTAAAGCTAGCTTCCAGTCCCTTGACTTTTGTCTATGAAAGTACTTCTCATGAACATTTTTAGTGTATGTACTTGTTGTCAGTTTAGAAATGAATCCTCGCGTGAGACTTGTTCATACAAATAGTACTGGGTAGCTTCACTGCCCAGCTTTTTAAGAGGGAAGGTATTCAAGGAGTTTGAATATTACTCTGCAAAAGCAACTCAGAAGTAACTTGTGTAATAGTAACCTCACAGGATGATCAAACTTGTCCAACAAATATTTTGCATACGACTTTGACAAGTAACACTGTGTACCTGAAAAAGCTAGAGAAGTTTTGTAGAAACCCTCAGTATCCTCTATTTGAAAGTGAAGCAGACCAAGTCATGGTTGATGACTTGTTTCAAGTCTTTTGGAACGTACTGTCGTCTTCGCGAATAACAGCATGGTTATTATCCCCCGGTAACTTCTTTTAGGGCTTTCATATGAGATAGGCAACAGGCAATTTCAGATTGACCAGGTCTTGGTCTGTTTCTCGGACTCGTTCCCGTTCGGCAGTAGTACACAAACAAGCATACCATTATATCAACTTGCAGGAGACTGGGAATCGAAAGCGTCGACAAAATAAGTAGCATCTAACTTGTCCAGTATTCTTCCGATGCCCTTTTCTCCTTGTTTCGGTTGAGATAACGATTCTATGAATATCGCAATCACTTGTTGCTTTATTCTTTAAAGTGTCCAGGTGATGCTTGGCTCTTGTGGCAATATTACCTGAATCGTTCCTATGAATATAAACAAGGGCACCTGCAATAATCACAGTAACAACTACAAGGAAAATATTTACTCCACGCTTTTAGTTACGGAGACAGAGTTTTTCCTCCTGCAAATCTTATCACCGTACACGACATTTGCTATGAATTAGGCAACAATGAACGACGACCCATCACACAACGTCCACGCTTACATGTTTATTTTCAACCAACTATATCTTTGTTTTTTATCACAGAAAGGACTTTCTTCCACAACACTATTTGCCTTGTTCACCGCCTGTTTCACTGAAAATCCTTTCGTTGACAACTCTTACGGCAACTATCATTGGATTCGCATTCCGTGGCCAATGTAAAGCTTCATCCTTGGAAATCTGGACATTGGAGAATCTCATAAAGGATATTGGAGGTTCCTATCCAAAATATCACAGAAAAAGCGCCACTGAAAAAGATCACTTTTCAAGCAGCAAATCTTCCAATTCTTGTTTTTTCTTTGTCTCTGATAAGCGAATAAACTAGTCCACAAGTTTTCGCATGTCCTTTGCTCCAAATTTGATAGGTTCTACCATGAACTTGGTATATACATATTATTGGTTACCAGACCGTTTCCTGATGAAATAAAAAGGGGACAAGATATTCATAATAAACTCTGTTCTCTTGACTCCAAAAGATCAAATTGGAAAGCCAACAAACCACCCTCCCAAAAAAAAAAGACGACTTGGCGGGTGCGGATTGAAGAGGAATGACGTCAAGTCCTCTTCCGGAAGAAGATATCGTTGCTGTTGCTTTGAGACTAGTACAGGAAGGAGACTTGAATACTTTGACCATTCGTAAAGTAAAGGAACTTGTTAAACAACAAATTAGTGTTGAAGACTCCTATGACGACCAACTCACCGAGCTCGTGAAAGTTGCTATCGATAGACACATTACCAGTTTGCAACAACAAAGTAGAGAAGATAACTCAACCAAGAAAACAAAGAAAGATACAAAACAAAGAAACAAACCACACAACACGAAAGAAATAGACACTAGTCTAACTGACCAAGAAGTGTATCATCAATTGACCAAAGTATGTCGTCAATTAGGAGTCGGTCTTCCTATCAACAAACTAAAGGGTGTCACAGAGGAAAAAGACAAGATTGAAATTGTAAAAGAGTATTTAAGGAAAAAAGGAGTGAAGCGGGATCCTCTCGTACTTACGGACAAACAAGTGAAATCTTTACGTGCCAAGTTAGACCGCGAGAAAGAATTGCAAAGTTTAGATACGAGCAATATTTTGAAAGAATCCAATAAGAGGAGAAGAAGAGACGTGTCTTTCTCGACTAGTGCTGTGCAAAGTTATTCTGCAGAGGAGAACGAGGAAGAAGAATCTAGTTCAGAAGAAGAGTCTTGACAAATCAAGTTGCTTTTCCTAAAATACGACAAAGAATAAAGAAAATATCAAACGTTTCCACGACAAAAATTGTGTCGCATTTCGTCCTTTTGCACATGTCTGGTGAGGAGTCTCTTGAAGCTGCCATTTCGGACTCCAAAGTCAAGGCAAGGTTTAAGACACTCAAGTCGGAAGTTGGATCGATTTTAGCTTCTTTTAAAAGAGCAGAAGATTGGGCTGACTTGATTCGAGACTTACAAAGACTGGGTAGACTTCTTCAAAAGTTTCAAGATGTTCCTTTTCTTCCACACAAACTTGAGATTGGAAGGAGGCTGGCTCAGTGCCTTTCCATATCACTTCCAAGTGGTAAGTATTTGTAGTGTTCCTATGATTGTATTTTATACCTTTCTTTCGATAGGTGTCCATTTAAAGGCACTGGAAGTGTATGACATTATATTGAGCAGGTTTCATTCAGCACTGACACTTGGAGACATGCATTTGTTTGGATTGGGTATACTTCCTCTTTATGCAGTAGCCTCTACAACTATACGTCCCTCTATTTTGCAATTATATGAAAAATATTTCGTCAACTTGCCCGAAGACTTTATCGTTAGTTTGTTGCAAGGTCTTTTGGCTTCTATTCTTCCTGGTATGGATGAAGCGTCGGGAGAGTTTTATGGGAGACTTACGAGTCTCTTTGACATTATTCGAAGTCGTCTTTCCCATCAAGACTCGTTTTTTCAGATACTTTGGCGAACTATCAGTGATTTTCCTCCTTGTCGTTTGAATGCCTTGAATTACCTTCTGTCCAAGTCAGGACAACTTTCCATTAGTGACTCTTGGTAAGAGAATATTCTTAGTGAGCTATTGAATATTGATTGATGTTATTCTAGGACTCCTTTTATGAAACCTGCCATATTACTATGTCTTGAAGATGGTCATATTCTCGTGGTGAGAGCTATTTTGGACTTTCTTTGTTCCAATATTCCTATTTCTAATGTTGAAAGTATCTTTCAAGATGACAGTGTAACTCTTGTACAGAAAGTTCTTCAGTGTCTGTTACTCAAAGACGCTTCTATTACCAAAAGAGTTTTTGTTTGGATTCTGGAAGAACGAGACGACTTGACGACAACAACAACAGCAATAGCATCTGTGGATAAAGATGACAGTTTAGAACTTCTTATAGCAGCCTTGAAAGAATTTCTTGTACATATTCCTCCTTCCGTCAACGACTGCAGTTGGAATCCTTTGATTATTGTCCATACCTTATTTGAGCGTCCATCCTTGCAAGACATGTTAAAGGATAAGATTGCCTTGGAGTTACTTGAATATGGATTCACTTGTTTGGAAATGCTTCATTTGAATAGGAAAAGTGGAGAATCTTCTTCTACCAATGCAGTAAATAGCAAAATATCGGTTGATCTCAATCGGGGACTCGATGATTCTACGAATAGCACCACGAAACTTTATTCTTCCCATGAAATGGAACGTTTGTTTGTCGAGTTGTTGAAAGGATCTTGTTACATACCACTTTTCATGCAGATGGAAGATTTATTAGCTTCTAAAGTAGAAGATTTGAGTAGTTTAAGATGGCGAGCATTTTCTTATGTACTGGAATTACCAACCAGTAACAACAACAACAACAATAATGATCAGCAGCAGCTTCCAGTCGACTACCGCACTGGTTGGTGCATAAGAGTGATGCAGCATACTTTAAAGTTTATCAAAGAGTTGAATAATCTCAAAGGATTTTGGGTTTGGAAGAATCACAAACCTGTATGGGATTTCTTTTATCGTACTTTGTTTATGTATCTTTCTCGTGTGGAAGGAGAACTTTCCCAAGGCAAGTATTGGTCCGACTTTCAGTCGATTGCCAAGGATTTCATGGATTCGATGAAGAAATGGATGACGAACATAATATTAACCGACAACTCTTCTTGTTTATCTTCATCACAACGAGACTGGATGATAGAGGAGTTGGGTGGAGAGGATGCCGCACTTTTCGAAAAATTTTTGTTACAAATTGGTTTTACTTTTCGTTTGTTTTGTTCTTCTCTGCAGTCCAAGGAAATGTGTGAAGAAATGTGGCATCTTGCACAGCGACAAAGTCTATCTTCTCATTTTATCGTTGCCTATTGTGGAGTTGTACAATTTGTGGAATTATTTGCTATTCTTGTAAATGAGGAAAAACAGACATCTGCAAGGTTTTCTACTCGTCCATCGTCTTTGGCAGATGCTACTACTAGCGAAACGGATGATCGAGAAGCAACCATCTTATCTGTATTATCTTATTGGTGGAGTCTTTTACATCCCTGTTCAGAGAATAGTTGTGTTCGAGTAGCACAAGTTTGGTTTTCTTTACAAAAATGTTTTCCTATATTGGCCCAACGAATGATTTGTAAGCAGTTGAATAGTCGATCGAACATCGAAAGACTGGAGAATTTGGAATGTTTTGCAATGTTGTGGAAATATGGTAAGTAATTCAGAGTTGATGTTTATTTTGTTCATCTTGTTAGTTTGGAGTTGTTCATGGAGCAATACACCACCGGCTATATGTACCTTGGATGCCATAGATTTACTAAACGATCCAGACGAGTCGATCAAGTCTTGTGCTGCTAATTGGATATTGGATTGTTTTTATTATCAGCCAAGTAGTATATTAGATATTTTGATTGGTTGTATCTTGGAGTCGAACTTTTATTGGGAGACGAGTTGCAGCAGTATAGTGAATATAGAAGATGCACCTCGTGCACGATATGGTTTGCAACAATTGAACAAAGTAATCAGCACTATTTGTTCCTATCGCTATGTTTTATTGGAACGAGATTCTCTTGTATTTACTCGGTTACAGTCTTCTTCCTTTATTACTGGTCGTTTATCCCAAGTGTTTGTGACTAGTCATACCGATAGAAGAACAACGATTGTGTTTTCTGAGGAACAACAAGAAGAAGAGATTCTTTCAAGTACTCGAGATGTACAACTCAACAACAATAATATGGACAAGGACAAAAATTGGAAAACATTTCCAACTGCGTTATTTCCTCCTAGTGAATATTATCACGTGATGGCAGTTGTTGCGTTGTGTTTTCTTCAGAGCGACTTGCAAAGTAGTTTATCTCAACGATGGGAACGACAAAGACAATGGGATGCACGAGACCTTTTGCCTTGTATGGAAGACCTTTCACTTCTCAAGTATCAAAATGAGCAGGAATGGATGACTGTCTTTATAGGCTCGGAAGATCCATCTTTCTTTTTCTCTTCCTTGTATTATAATGCTGCCAATGTATTGTGGAATGTCTTACAACTCGTTCAACCTGTTTATTTGAGTGGAAAAGAGTTGTCATGGAATATGTACACTTTTGTATGGATTGCACTAGAGAAAGCGATCGACAGGAGAGATGAGCCTTTGCAATGCATCTTATTGCAAGTGTTGGAAAGAATTATGTTGTATCAAGGACCCATTTGGGGAGTTCCAGAGTCGATTCATTTCCAACAATTGCACGCAGATGCCACCACAAGTCATCTGACAAATAATGTCCCAGTGGAAGACTCGACGACAAGCAGCAATTCTTCTCATCGTAGAATCATGATGATGGAACGTTGTCCTTTATTTCAATCCGGATATGTTCGAGGCATTCGACAAAGTTTTAGTAATATACGAGGGAAGAATGGTCTAGTACTCGCTCGAAAGTGGATACAATTCACGGAAGATATCTTGTATGTCACTCAATATACCTTGCCATTTATTGTGGAGACATTTTTGACGATAGTTGGAGAACAATTGGAAAGATTGTTCTCGATGGATCATCCTCCTTCTTCTCCGGCAGTGGCAGAAGAAGCTATTTCAGAACAGTTGGTATTGTATACAAGTGGAATGTATAGTGTACTAAAGAGAGTATTTCAAATCCATCGTCAAGCAGTCAAAAATGGTATTTTATCCTCCTCGAGTGAAAATGTAGCAAGTTGGAAATATTCCATGGCTAGTCAAAGTAATGCTGCGAGTAGTAACAATAATAGTGAGAATGACAATCCAAGCCAATCAACCGTGTCTTCTCCCATCGTTCGTGTGGCAACTCTCAATCCTTTTCGACTCCTCAATGATTGGGTAAAAGATGTGTGGGGTAAAGAGAGTATGGAACAAACCGACAAAAATAGGATCGATCCGAGACAAGAAGCAATTCGTCGGTTGGTATTGAATTCCTTGGATAACTTGATTGCATGGTTGGTGGATAGTTGGTGGAGACCGCGGTCACATGTGGTGGGAGAAGAGGATGAAATGACGGGACGACCGAAACCATTTTCTCATCGAACGTGGTGTATTTATCTCGTGGATTTGTTATTTCGAAAGCATCCAGTGGATACTTTGGCTGCAATAACTGTCTTTTGGGAACAACGCATTTTGCAATCTTCCAGTTTTCATTCTTCTCAACAACAAGAAGCATCCAATTGTTATCCTTGTGCCGAAGTTTTATTTGAATTGTTACATGCCACCGATATAGCAACTCCTTCCATGGTGCTGTCCAGTTGTGCAGAATTGGCTGCTGCAGCGACGTTTGTCTACGGGACACAAGAAACCAAAGGATGGGATTCCGAGGATTCCAATAATCCATCGATGGAAGATGAATTGGAGAGTTGGATTCTGAGTATTGTTCCACCCAAATTGGACAAGACTTCTTTATCAGGTAAGCAATGGGAAGAATAGTTGTATCATCTTGTATATTTAGTGTGTGTGTATATAGTGGTTCGTCTATCTTCACTCGTGGCACCAGGTTCCACTCCCACTTTGTTTTGTGCCAATGAATGGTTTCGACAGCATTCTATCCAACGCAGTATGATATCTCTCTTGTCGTTTATGGAATGGTACATTTCGAGTTGTGCAGAACCAGGAGAAAATAGTAGCGATTTATTAACCGCGTGGCCATATATTTCCTCCTGTCTTCGAGATGTTTTGAATATTTGTACAACTGACAAGAGACCTATTGCTTTCTTCATTGCGTTGCGATTGATGGCTGCGTTTTTTATTCGCGCTGTCCATCCTTTGGTCGACCGCAGTATTCAGAGAGATTGGACAGAACTGTTTATGTATTTGGTGAACCATTGTTGTTGTCCTATTGCAGGGGGATGTATTCAACAACGAGATGCAAAGAATCCCGTGAAGAACATGGAATGTTACCCGGAATCTGCTGCACAAGTAGTGAGTAGAGCGTATTCTATTCTTTCCATCACCATAGCTCCTGTATTTGTATGGATTTCGAGTAGCAATCACAACCAACACATTTATCCTTCTTCTAGGATAACGAATAATAACAACAACAATTATTCGAATAGAAGAATGAAGATAGGAGACAACGACATGGAAATGTGGACGACGAGTATTGGTATTCCAGTGGTTCAACAAATAGTCAATGTTGCTGTAACAACGATACGTAGAATAGGCAATCATTCTTCTTCATCGGAGGATAGTTACGAATTGGAATGTGCGGTGGAAGCGGTAAAACTATTGAATAGTTGTTGTTGTTTTCCTTGGGCAGCAAGAGTAATGAGAAAGGAAGTGATGAGTTTATTGGAATCGAACAATATATTTCGACACAAGAATGAAATGTTTTTAGGAGAATTTGCTCGGCTCATTCGCGAATTGTTAAGTAGTAGCGTTGGTGGTGTTTCACCTAGCGAAACGAGTGCATCACCTCATGCCACGGATATTTCTACGACGAATAGTCATCATCCTTGGTTACAACATTGGCCTGGTTTTATGACGACGAGCAATTTTCTCGTTGGCACTAGTGCCAATTCCTATAGCACGAGTGTGACGAATAATAATACTAGTAGCAGTAGCAATAATCCTATGAGCAACGTGTGGCTGAAAACGACGAGACAAGAAGATTCGACATGTCGTGTGTTGAGAAGAATTTCATTTTGTTTCTATGCCGGTGCCAAAAACCAATGGATTGCGCAGTTGCCGTGGTTGTTGGAACGATGGAATGAAGCAGTGGTGGAGGAAATAGGAGACACAACTAGTCGAGTACACAAGGAATGTTTATTTGGAATGCGCATATTGTTGATTCGATATAGTGCACCGCATATTTCTCTATTTCGTGTTTGGTTGCAAATGGAGTTGTTTCAAATTTTCACTCGTTTTCCACCTACCAATTATGCCGAGTTGTGGATCGAAGCACTCACGACGATCGACTATTTGCTGTTGTTGGGAATGTCCGAATTTATTTATACCAAAAATTTCTTCTTTTTCTTTTCCGATGCGGTGAATGATGATGATGATGATAAGAAGAAGAAGAATAGGGACGTTCCGGTGATCAGCAATTGGTTACATAACATTCCTCAATGGGAAGAACAAGTGAAACCTTTTCAAGCAATTATTCAATACCAACTAGAACAAGGACTTCCTATTCATCCTGAGGATTCCTCTAGTCTCCTCCATGATAGGAAACCACAACAACAACAACAACAACAATATCTCATTGCATTGGCTGCAGGAATAGAGAAAAGAGCAACTCAACCTATTTGGAGAACAATACCTCCATGTCTACAAGCAGTGGAAGAAGCAATCCAAAGAGAATTTCTCGACTAAGTTTTGAATCGAAAAGAGGGAATATCGTAATGTTTCAAGTCTCGTAGATTTTCTCTATCCACCAAATGATCCATGCGCTCAATCGGCCGCTTCAATGGACCTAAACTATACATTCCAGTAAGTCGCTTGATACGATACCACCAAAGCGTCGATTTAGGTAGCAATGTCCGTTTCCAATGCTTACAAAGATGAGGAATAATAGATTGACAAAGATTGCAAGGTATGATCATAGGAGGATCGAGGAAACGATAATATAAACCGCTTTCTACCAAAGCTTTCGTGGCATCGTAACTCCAAACCTCCGCTCCAAAATAGCCATTGACGAATATTCGATATCCAATTCTCTTCGCTGCATCTAAAAGAGAAATCAAATCGACAATAGGCACTCGATATTTTTCTGCAGCTTTCCATAAAGCAACGCTTTCTCGTTGTTCTCTTTCGGTCTTCATTTGTTCGATTACTTTTTTGGCATGAGAAATATCCGGTTGGGGATGACTACAAAGTTGAACAAACCACACCAAATCTCCGCAATTGCCACCAATATGCTTGTAAATGAATTCGAATACTTTGTCCTCACATGTGACGCCGTAAAGTTTTAGAAAGGCTCTCGTTTGTGTCTTTCTCAACGGGAATATTTGAAGGTGTTCCGAAGGTGCAACAGATGGATGAAGATCTACATACGGAAGTGTTTGATGGACTGTCACGACAAGAGCAAGTCGCTTCCCTTCTTTCGACCTCCTCAACAACAACATGTCATGAAAATACTGACGACTAGTAGCATTGGGATGGGAAGAATCCAATAAAGCTTCCAAATTGCGCAACAAGACGACGACACGAATGAGAGGCTGCACCAAACCAAGCAAGTCTGCTACAAAACAAAACTGATGCCAAAGAATTTGTTGGTCCACTTGCAACTCGGATTTGCGCTTCTTCAAGTAGGGTTGACTGAGGGAAAGCATCGTTTGTACAGCGGAATGAAAAGGATGACTGGAAACTATCGTTTTCGAATGCTTCTCTACTTGTTGGAGAAACCAGGATTTCTCGTCACCATATACAGCTGGTATTTTGGTGTTTTCTGAAACCACAGAGGCACGTGCTCTAGTCTCCAGAAACCCTTGTATCTCCCATCCGGTGTGAAAAGCTTCCAATACTTTGATTGGCGACTCGGAAGAAAATATTCGATGTCCAAATACTTTATCCACTAGCAACTGTACAAGTCTGCGAATGGGATCAGCGTGCTCTTTGCAATCCAAATCGATCACAATTCGAGGTATATTAGAATCTTCTTCTATATTCCATGAGTCTCTTCGCTCCAGAAACCTTTCCACTGCTTCATCCACCACGGTGTCCAACCCAACTCCTGGTGGACCAGAAACCATGAACATTCCATTTCCAGGGGCGCTTCTAGTTTCACCGTTCAAGAGCAACGTTTCTTCGTTTCTAAATCCCTCATTAAATCTAGCAGATAGTATGGCGGAATATTCAGGTCGGGACAACTTTGTTTCTGGATGCAGTATGGAGTGAACACAACGACGGGAAAACAAGGTCCACGACTTGACAATAACAGTTGGGAAACTCTTTCTCAATAACATAAATGAGAGCTGGCAGAACAAGACTCCAAGTGCTTGCGTAACTACCTACAGAAACAACCAAGTGGACGCTATCATCCACCACCAACCCCACCAACACATATATTGGGAAAATATCCCAAGATGCGCGCCGGACTTGTCCCACCGAAAATGCAGTTCTGTTTCGATGACAACACACCTTGTTGGCACAGCGCGTGGTGATGTGGTCTAGTACAAGAAACCAAAGAGTGCAAACGATAGGGACAAGTGGCTATTGAAAGAGTTGCATTTTCATGATGTCCTCGTTGTTGTTTCATAACTCAATGAACATTGCAGAGATAAAGTCTAGTGTTTTGGAAAGCTCATTGGATTTTGTATTCGTTCTCTTGTGGTGTGTCCTTGTACTGGAAATGTATCAGAGGGAAAATTTTTCGCCCCCACAAGTTGAGGCCTCCAACCACACATGTAGGAAAATTTGAAATTTGGAACCCGCCATTGGCCATCGCTTGAATCCATTTAGGAAAAGGTTGCTTCTTGGACGTATGCCGCTATAAGCAAAACGGAGTGACAAAGTTGGAAGAAAATGCCTCGAGCAGGTAAAGTTGTGTCTCGCTCGGTTGTAGGAGGTGACCGAAACAGAAGAGAACCAACACTTATAAGGATTGGTCAACCTCGTAAGTACAGTCATTTTCGCTTCCTTACCGAGTCTTACATAAAGACGGAAGAAGCTTCCACTACCGCGAAAAGTTCGACTAGTGCCAAACCACATAGATATCGTCCAGGTACGAGAGCGCTGATGGAAATACGCAAGTTTCAAAAGAGTACCGACTTGTTGATTCGCAAGTTACCGTTTGCACGTCTGGTACGCTTGTAGAGAATCGAAAGCAATTGGATTGAACGTTATATATCAACTTAGGTTAAGGAAATAACTCAACACTATCATCACGAACTTCGCTGGCAAGTGGAGGCAGTACTAGCCCTTCAAACAAGTGCAGAGGACTACCTAGTTGGTTTGTTGGAGGTACATTGAAGAAAGATTTCGATGATAGTTACTGAATACATAAAATTAGGACTCTAACTTGTGTGCAATTCATGCTAAGAGGGTTACAATAATGCCCAAGGATATGCAACTAGCAAGAAGAATAAGGTAAAGTATATGGAATGAAATGGACAATAGGAATTGACTTGGAAACATTAGGGGATATCGTGATGATCCACATGCATTCATGTGAAACCTGTTCAAAGGACGAGGTTGTAAATTTCCAAATTGAAAAACTTAACTAGAAAAGCACCACATTTGTGATGGAAACCCTTGAATAAATCGTTTCGAAGACGAGGTCACGCAGTAGCCAAAATGCAGCTTTCATAAACATATGCTTTGCTTGTTAGAATGGCAATCAATGATATATTTACACTAGCATAATATGCAAGGACCAAGATACAAAATGTTCTTCTATCTAATAGCATGACCGCTTTCGAACCAAAGAATGGAGCTCCATAGGAATGCCTCTCGCTTGCAGCAATACACAAGAATGTCCACATGCGCCCGATGAACTTGACAACAACACAAACACACTCAGTCAACCAAGAAACTGATATGAATACTTCCTTCTATTCATAGAAAATGGCTCCAAACGATCCGTCGAACAGCTTGGGAACAAGGTTACCAAATAATCACAACTTTCTTCATTAAAACATTGCCCTTTCGTTTCATACGAAGGAGCCGAGGTTTTATGAGCAGCCATCGTCCTTTCACCAGACTCAAATCTCAACTTGTTGAGATCCGATAGCTCAACAGACGGAGTGCTGAAGAACTGACTTGAATGATCTGTATCATTCGGAACACCGTTGATATAGTCCTCGAAGCAAGAAAAGTCACGAGAAGCTCGTCGAGGACCAGAGTTCTGTCTCCGCTGCAGGGTGGCAGTTATGTCACCAAACGGACTGTTGTTTGAAAAAATGCATCGATTTGGATCTCCTTCATTCAAAGTATTCAAACGCCGATTGGAAGGCACCGTTGGACCACAACTAGGCAACGAATATTCAAACATTGAAATACTATCCCATAAATGATAGGAAGTGAGGTTATACCCTTGTTCATAATGGAGACTGTTTTCCTTTTCTTTGTTACACATAGAAGCGACTTGACTGGACTTCAACGATAAAGCGTCAGGATTTGATGGAAGACGTTTGCGATGATCCACATAATTCTTCGAGTCAGAGTTTTTCTGAGTAACACTACAATTTCGCGTGGGCTCAGCTGCCACCGAATCGTTGCAAGCAACCCTTTTCTCCATCTGCTTACGATTTGGATGATTGTATTTACATCGTTTGCCATACGGACACTTTCCAAACTGTAAAAAATCGAAACATTCGCGTCTAGACAAGGCCTTGACCAGTGTTTGATCTCTTGGCGGGTGATTATATTTGCATTTCGTTCCGTAGCTGCATTTCCCGGTTTTTAGATAATAGACACAATCTGGGCGAGACTGTCTCAGAGGATAGACTTGCAGCGAATTGACTTGGCTGGACTCATTACCCGTCAAATCGGTTGCGACAGTACCACGAGATGCCTGACTAGCTTGGGTCTCAGAAGAATCAGAAGAACAGGTCCAATCCGAGAATAGTTCACCTAAATTGCTAAAATCATGTGAGGAATGCATCTTAGGAACAAGGGAAGGAGAAGAAATCTGATTCATTTCCTTATAGTCAGTTCTTTCCAGTTCCGAGTTTTCGAATTTGTTCAACGATAGATGTTCCAACGAACGACCACATGACGACCATTGAAACAATGAATTCTCCACAGCTCTTGTGCCTTGTTGGAAAAGATCAGAACTGGATGAAAGTGAACTACTTGAATTATAATTACGAAACTTTTCATTCCAGTCTTCCATGGTGTCATTATATGATCCTCTAACATGATTATCCACAGAGGCTGTGCCATTTGGGATATTTCTCCATTGTGTGAATTCTGAATATATTTTGTCAGTTTCCGACAACCCTTTGCTGTTTGACATATCTCTTTCAACCGAGTGAAACAAGAAATTCACATTGGGACCAACCAATGAGGAGCTCTTATCTGTCATAAGTTCTCTCAAGAGCACTGAAACTATCCAAAAAGACCCAAGCTGATATACTGTTGGATAATCTAGCTGCTGGGTAACAAGTGGAACCTTTCACCCCCAAAGAGATAGGAAAAAGCTACTGCTCAATACTATGAAACGAGGACGAGTTTTGAATCTCCACTACGGCCAAGGGTATTTTTCTCGCAAATTTGAACCAGCTTATGCTCCAAATATCTACCAAACAGAGTCACAGCCAAAATACGAAAGAGAACAATATTCGACACGTAAAGCTAAACTCTTCCCCAATTAGAATATTCAGCTATCCTGGAAAGCCGCATCATACCCACTTTAAATTTGTACAAGAAAAAAATGCCTCGGGAAACATGGCGCCCTTTTCGTCCATCAGCATTTTTCCCCCAAAACGATGTCATCCTCCCACATGAGACACTTGACAAACATAAAAAGACGCCATTCGGTGCATTTTTCTCTCAATATCATCACTCATATAGATGACGATTATATTTTGTAGTTATCTTTCAGGAATGTCGTTGGGGGTACGTTGGCTTCTCGAATAGTATTATAATCATTGGAACCCTTAGCGACAGAAGAGGACAAGGGTCGAATATCTCCTTCATCTTGAAAACTGTTCGACGGAGAACCACGAAAACTTGGAAGGGATGAAAGCCTCGCAAAAGAAACATTCTCCGTCAAATCTGGAGCTAACGACATTTCTTGAGCATGTGCAAGTGGATACACTCCAGCTGCATTTTTCAATTCGAGTCCTTGCTGTAAAAAGGAGTCAAATGACTCGAAAAAAAGCAACAAGCTGTAAATGAAAGACAAGTTTCTGACGTTATCGTCTGGCTTCAATTCTGGTGGACCATTGATGAAATCTTCCGAAATACCATTTTCAACACGCGCATCAGCGTCTCTACTGTTATCGACGACGGATATCATGTCGTTCCACTCATCCAAGGAATGACTTTTCGCAAAATTCCACATTTTCTCTCTCCAATTTTGTATAATTTTTAGCCGCAAATGTTGATAATTCAATAGCAAAAGTTTTCTACACTGCAGAAAATTCTCTCTTGCTAACAAGATACGTGCAGGAGGAGGTCTTTCTTTGCGACGAATACCAAAGTGGTGTAGTACAGTGTCGAATCCACTATCTACAGCATCTAGAAGATTAATGAACTCTGGTTCCAAATGACAAAGATATGCTCGCCAAATGGAATCGGAAAATGCTCCAGTTAATGCAGGATGAGAGGAAAGAACAGCTAAAAGATGAACCAATCGACGATAAATGGAAGATAACGACTCGAGCATCTTAGGAAGTGAGTCATGGGTGACACTAAGAGAGGGATCCGCTCTTAATGCCACACGAACACGATCCAAAAGAAGTCTTATGTTATTCATACTCTGATTAAAGTCTTCACTCGGTTGGAAAGCAATTTTCAATGGAACTCTGTTAACTTGTAAGAAAGTGGTAACGATTTTACGGAAAACTTGTTTTTCTATGGATGCAACTTGTATCAAAGTACTCCTCACATCGTCCGCTGCCCGATAAGGCCATAAAACTAGAGCAATAAAACCGGTAATTCCACATCCAGCAAAAACACTAAGAGTTCTTGAAGCTGGATAAAGAAAAGTAAATTTTGGTAACCAGTATTGACAAGACACTATGAAATACTCCGAAAAAATAAAGGCCAGACAAACCACTAAATAAGGAGGAAAACGTACGGCAAAGTTGGAAACTATAAAAGTCCAAACTCCCAACCAAACGGATAGCACGTAAGGATTGTGTCCCGCGAATACAGTTGCAGCATATGCCAAAGCAGAAGAAACAACTGTGGAGACACAATACAATACAATTCGAAACACCGTCAATTCAATTCCTCTCATAAACATAATAATAACCATAATCATAGCAGCTAATGCATTATACTTTTCCATGAAATGATATTCAGCCAACGAAAATTCAGCGACGAAAATAATCGGAAAAGCAACTAGTGCGATAGCTAAGGTATGTTTGAAAAGAAACTTAAAATTGTTTTTGTCGATAATCATCCCAAATAGTCTCCTGTAGTTGCCAAATGGACGTAACAACTTTTCGATCCAACCCAACCAATTCCTCAAAGGTGCAAACTTTAATTCTGTTCGTTTCTTCTCTAGTTCGCAGATAGAAGAATGAGTATTCTCAATACATCGTTGTAAACTACGTAGACCGAGCGAGAAAAATAACATAGAAATTGCTTCGAATGCGTCAGGAAAGCTATCTCGATCAAAGATGCGGTCGTTTCTCCAATATCTTCTCAACAGAATCAGACTCTCCTTGGCAATTTGTTCTCTTAAATGAAAATCGATATTACAAGAAGATGAATGATATCCATTTTTTACTTCTGTTGCCAAACATTTGATTTCCTGGCAGATCTTTTCAAACGGCGTAGAATTAGAGCCGTAAAACCGATGAAAAGAACTCGGAGTAATACCATAACCTCGTCGAATGACACCCGAAAAGGCTTCAAGATTCACTAATATATCACCAACTTTATCTGCCAACAAATACCAATGATCGTTCGGTTCTGCTCTCCAAGGAGGAATAATACAAGGTTCAAATGGAAGATAAGTTATCAGACTTTGACAAAAGTACAACGTTTTTTGCAAATTTTGGCATTCTTCGATTACTTCGGAAGGAACATCCGATGATTCATTGCTCCATATATAGTTCCCCAGAATCAATAAAATGTTCGAACTCTTCAGTAAGATGTGTTGCAAGGTATTTTCAAGTTCTTTTTTCGCAGACCTTGGAAAAATGAACAAAGCTGCTATACAAGCAGTACCCGAGGCAAGACATACGCTCACCCAAGTCGGATATACTGCGTTCCAAGACTGACTTGTTGGAACTTTGATGGCAAGAAGTACTTGAATTGCGAACATAAGGTTAGTGAATATACCCATAGGAGTCAATTCAGGCTGCAACCTTAACAGAGCTATCAACAAAGAAAATACAACGAACAGAAAATACAGCGCATATGCGTTTCCAGAAGCTGCTGCGATACATATTAAAGAACAACAACCCGAAATTAACCCTGCAAATAACAAACTCAAAGAACCTCTTAGTACAGAACCAATATAAGGATGAGGACTTATAACTGCTTGTGCAAAAAAGATAAAAACAGCAATGTAACATACTACAAAGCCACGCAGTGTCTGAACAAAGACCAGAGAGCTTAAGCCTGCGGTAGAAACGGAAACCCGAAGGGCAAAGTGTGTGTTTTTTGACAAGAGGAATCTTTGGATTCTTTGCCAGATATTTCGTGGAGAAAGATACCGAGACACATACGTACCCCAACAAGAACAACTAGTACTCATGGAATATTGTAAAATATGCCCAACACAAACGTTGTTGTACACTTTATTCGATGAGATTGGGAATATCCGAAACTATTTCAATGCGGACGACGAACCAGCGGGAGAAAGTTGATTACCATTTCCAAAATCTTGCACTACGTTGTTCAGATTCTCAATAAACTTCTTCGGTGTCAATATTACAGAGCCACCAATAATAACATCATGATTGGAGTTCTTGGAAAGTTCATAAGCCAAACGCATTTCAGAAGCCGTCACACCACCAGCAACAAATACAATTAACCGACGCTTTTTGCTATTTTCTCGCGAAAGTCGCGAAGGACGCTCACTCTCATTGTCACTTCCGTTATTGGACCTGCTATTTCCTCTCTCGGCTGATGAATCTCTACTTGCACTTCTTCTTCTTCGGATGCTACCACTTCGAGACCTCCGACGTACACTTTTACTGGATCTGCCTCGTTCTTGGTCTTCATCATCGCTACTCGAAGTGTCAGGACCAAACTCAGTAACCACAAAAGGATAACTGGCCTTGGATAGGCCTCGAACTAAAAGTTCTTCCATTATTTCACCAACTACTGGAACATATCGTGATAAATCGTATTGATGCGAATAAGTATTGCTTGAGCGTCTATTTCTATCGCTTCGAAGCTTCTTGTTGCGGTTCTTTTCCAAGCTTATATTCAGTCTGAATAAACCATGAACAATGCTATGCTTGTCTTCCGGAATGGCAGCTAGTTCCAACAAGTCATGAAGGTCTTGCTCCTAAATAATATATAAATATTTCGTTTCCTCTCAAACATGCGCACTTACAGAAAGATCCTGTGTTGCAATGCACAGTAATACTAAACGAAGGCGATCTTCCATTGAAACGGCACCGTCTCTAAGAATTGGAGATAAGCGCATACTAATATTCTTAATTGGCTTTCCACTAGCATCCAACCCAGTCTACCATAATAAAATAATTAACAAATACAACAGATCTGAAGAAAACTTCTTACCGCCATATCTTGTTCACATAAACTAATTCTTTCCAAATCCTTCTCATAAAAGGCTCGCATGCATTCTTCCAAAATATCTGAATGCAGGGTAAATTTCGACAGTCTTTCTTCATAAGCTGGAAGTTCGAGAAGCGCAGATCTCAGCGACTGAAGGTCCTTTACCTCCCTCGCTCCTACAACTTCTCTTGCTGTTTTATCCTTTTGCACAAATTCTCTGAATGATTCCACGAGAATGCTAACTGCATCTGCAGCATGTTCATGACGCAATCTGCTCCAAACTGGATCACCCCATTCATCGAGTACAACTTCTTTGTAAGTCACAGAGCCTTGCGAGTCTCTACAACTATAAGCATACTTCATTCCATAGGGATCCGTATCATCTACCGGAAGGAGGTCGTTACACATTGCCTGGTAAGTATATTCGTGCAGAAGAGGGGCAATAACATCAACCGATCTGTCGAGAATTAGAAGCGTCGTAGAATATTTATCATTCTGAGAGCTTGAGCCCTGCACACCACCGGGAATTATCTTTTCAAACTCGTCGAGCTTAGCACCAAGACTACTGGCAATGCTCTGCGAAATAGGTTGGACTGCACTGTATCGGATATGAGGTCTACAGTGAAGTACACTACAAACCGACAGCAGACTATTTGCAATTGCATCAATGTTATCGTTGACGAGTTTTCGATTGCCACAGAAAAGCTTTGAAACTGCCCATTCGTGTCCCAAAGAGAATACTCGTTCTTCTACAGCTAAGAAATCAATGTTGAGTTCGGTAAAGTTCATCAAGGACTGAACGAAATTGTTGGAATCTCGAATTAAATGCATGAGATCATCTGGAACTCTCGATGTTGTAAAGACATTCGCAGCGCCGTACAAGGGAACATCTTCTTCTCCTGTACTCTTTCCTCCTCGGGTAGACGAAGGCGACAAATCGCCTTTTGATGCAAATGCAGCGTCGAAATCAGAAAGCATTCTGCATACAGAGTTGTATGTTGGAGAGATAAAGTAGAGCGCAGTCATTCTAGGAAGCTTTTGCCTCTTTGAAGAAAGTGACTCCACCAAAGTAACTCCTTCTGCAATGATGTCAGCCATTCTGCAGCATGAAGATACAATTCGGATGCCACGAGAGTCCGCAACTAACACCTTCCAGTTGCCTTGTCTCGGCCCTGCTACACGTATCATACCGTTCAAAATACGCTCCTTCGCGAGTGTTCGCAAAAGAGCTCCTTGACCCACATTAGGGTCTGAAATATCCGTTTCATCGTTTCTACCGACAGCTGTTACTTCCGCCAAATAAGAAGCAGGTGAACTTGGAGACAAGGGATATCCTGTCGCAAAGCCCTCTTCTAAAAAGTGATCATCTTGCGGAGAAGCTTGGCTAGCATTTCCATTGGTCTGCGTTTGTACGCCATTTTCAGAAGCCGACTTGGGACTCTTCACCTTTCGGTTCCGTCTCTTTCGCCACCACCACGCAAAAACTCCAGCACCAACAATTAAACCTACTCCAGCAACTGAACCAATTACAATTCCAGCTATTGCACCACCGCTCAGAGAACTGCTGGTGACTGTAGGAACTGAAATGTCCTTAACTGTCAAACCTGTCGCAATAGCATTCGAACCAAACACAGACTGAAGAGCAGAATTAAGAACACTCCCATTGTCAAAGGCAGCTTTCACAGAACTAGCCGTAGAAGTGGAAGGAGCAGTTACTTGTAATAGTAATGAAGCATCAGCAACTTCTTTAACACTGCGGAAAAAGAAGTTGTAAAAATTGAACTCTTCCAAAGAAAATATTCTGACAGCTTTCGGACTCGACAGGTTTGCGAAAGGCGTCGAACCAGCACGCGCAAAAGTCGTGTTAATACCAGATGCTCCTATCTTGCTTGTCAGTTCCTTATTAAGGGCTGTTCGAAACGCAGAGTTGTTCTGCGGAGCATTAAAACTTTGCGCTGTAACACCTGCTAAGTCAGCTTCAACATTAACGGCAAATAGACCTGGTTTTGGTGCTACAAAAAAAAGGGTAAAGTTAGGCTAAACCATATTGTGAAAAAATAAAGCCTTACTTGGCACAATCTGCGTTGGAATAGGTGTCGCCTATGAAATCAATGAGGACAAATGTATATATGATATCATAACTAATACTTACCGTTGGTGTTGGACTCGGAGACGGCGTTGGTGAAGCCGTCGGACTCGGAGAAGGTGTCGGAGACGCCGTTGGAGTCGGAGTAGGAGTTGGAGATTTTGTAGGAGTCGGACTCGGACTCGGAGAAGGTGTCGGAGACGCCGTTGGTGTAGGACTAGGAGTCGGAGTAGGACTCGGAGTTGGAGACTTCGTTGGAGTAGGACTAGGAGTCGGAGTAGGAGTTGGGGTCGGAGTCGGCGTTCTAGTCACCACAGGTACCGGAGTAGGAGAAGGTGTGGGACTCGGAGTTGGAGACTTCGTTGGAGTAGGACTAGGCGTCGGAGTAGGAGTTGGAGTCGGAGTCGGCGTTCTAGTCACCACAGGCGCCGGACTCGTAGAAGGTGTCGGAGACGCCGTTGGAGTCGGAGTAGGACTCGGAGTTGGAGTCGGAGTTTTAGTCACCACAGGTACCGGAGTAGGAGAAGGCGTCGGAGAAGCCGTCGGAGTAGGACTTGGAGTTGGAGATTTCGTAGGAGTAGGACTCGGAGTTGGAGTCGGAGTTTTAGTCACCACAGGTACCGGAGTAGGAGAAGGCGTCGGAGAAGCCGTCGGAGTTGGATCCGGTGTCGGAGACTTTGTAGGAGTTGGACTCGGACTTGGAGAAGGCGTTCTAGTCACCACAGGCACTGGAGTAGGAGAAGGTGTCGGAGAAGCCGTCGGAGTAGGACTAGGAGTTGGAGACTTTGTAGGAGTCGGGGTCGGACTTGGCGTTGGAGAAGCCGTTGGAGTTGGATCCGGTGTTGGAGACTTTGTAGGAGTCGGGGTCGGACTTGGCGTCGGAGAAGGCGTTGAAGTTGGATCCGGAGTAGGAGACGCCGTTGGAGTTGACGTGGGACTCTTCGTAGCTGCTGGGTCTGATGTTGGCGTTGACGACGCGCCAGCTCCGCTTAAAGTCGTAGAAGGGGAAGCCGATGTCGTAGCCGAAACCGACTTGCCAGTCCCTCCAGAGCTGCGAGGGCTTAAGGATCCCAGCAGAGTAGGATTTGGAGTATGCGTTGGTATAGGGGCTTCAGTAGGATCAGGTGCTTCAGTAGCGTCAGGAGAGGGAAAACTTGTTGAAAGTAGTGGAGGTAACGAGCTGAGAACTCCTGAAGTCAACAAGCTGCTGGACGGAGTTGCAGAAGAAGCAATTGCTGCAGACGCTGAAACAGAATTTGAAGGTTTCGCAGAAGTGCTAGAAATAACTGGAGTAGAACTAGGCAACGCCGAGCTTGTCGCGCTAGCTGAAGACACTACAGTTGGTGTCGCCTTCGGCGTTGGAGAGAAGCTTGGCACTCCTACGAACACAACATCAAAATAAATAGTACAACAGAAACTACGAAACGTACCGCTGCTAGTTAGAACTCCACTAGTAGAACTTGGTTGAGACGAAGTAGATAATGGCGATGATGAACCTATAACAGACAATACGATTAATATTCATGATCAAAAAACTTCGCTCACTTTTCGAAGTGGCGATACTTGGAAAAGGGGAGGATTGCAAAGAGGCAGTCGAACTAACGGTCGTCAAAGTCGGGTTCGTCGGCGGAGATTGCGATCCAAACTGACTCGGAGAGGATACAACAGATGTCGAACTTGTTCCAGAGTTAATGGGACCGGTTTGCGCTGTCGTAGACGGACTTGCAGCAATAGGACTGTCGCTATTCGTATTCGGATTGGTCTTTTGAATACCTGTTATTGCAAATAAGGCATTCGAATCTCTTGTCGCTGCCCTCTTTCCCTCGCTCGAAGAACGTATGACGGAATTGCGCTTACCTGTAGATGAAGGACTAGCAGTCGTTGAAAACGACGTCTGCGCGCTGCTGCTACCAACCGCCTGACTAGAACTAATTTGAGTATTTCCGCCATTTGAAGAAGTTGAACTACTTGAAGTTGGACCTAGAACTTCTTCAATAGTGATTCGAGAATGCTTCAATAAAACGAACCAGTCAAGCTACCAGAGTCACTTGGTCCTATTCCGCCACCACCTGAGGAAAACTGTCTAACAACATCTTGAACAGGGCTTTCGGGTCCATTCAACTTCTGTTCCGTTTCAACTTCACTTGCAACAAAAACGCTGATAACAGCTACTGACAAAATACATATCACTGCCAAGACCACAACAAATTTAAGCGAACACAAGTTGGCGATGCCAAGTCGTGCAGCTCTATACCCTACACAAGATTGTACATTTTGCCAGTTGCTGCTTGTCCTCAAGCTTCTACAACGATGTACAGAGAGACCTTCAAAGCGGTACATACAAATAGGAACCTTGAGGATTTGAACGTGAAGCCGATACTTTACCGGGGCGCCACTTCACAGTAACAATTATGTCCTCGTTTAATGAATTGGACAAGCTTTTGCATTTTTCTTTGACATGATCAAAATTATCTCGATGAGGGTGCGGAAATCAATCAGGTCGCAGTTGCCATTTTTGGAAATATTGAACATATTCTTGCCATTTGTATTTGAATCCATTTGCTCTTCACGTGGCGACAGTATTTTCCCGCATTGTGTCGTTTCCATATGAAACGTCACGTTACAGTATCCCATGATCTGCTGCCCTCAGTCGTCGGCCCGTTGTACAATAATATTCTAACAACAACACTGCAGCTAGCTGAATACAGTGCAACAGGTCAAAAAAATGCTGCGTGCCTTTTTGTGCTGCATTTGTATACTGATAGTAACGACTGACATGAAGCCTTTTTTCTATGGTGAGGCAGCTCCAAACTTTCTCACAACAGTCGCAGTTCAGACGGTTGAACATAGTATGTGTACTGCATGTATATGATCTGTGAACTCCTGACGATCGAACATAGATGTTTTTTTTCCTAGGGACGACGAAAAAGTAGGTTTCTGGCTTGCATATGTTTCATACTTGTTCCTGGATTGAGCACATTTTTAGAGTTTTAGGCAGGGTGCTGAGAGAACTCTCCTAGGAAGAAGCGAAGTCGGACAAACAAGAGGCTCAGTTATTGTGGCTTCTTTCTATCTTCCTCATCCTCCGTTTGGAGCTGTAGGAATGAGACAAACCAACAACTCCAGCGCAACGAATGTTCCGACGCAAGCTTTTCAAAGCAGTCTTTCAGGCAGCCTTCCCGCGTTTGCCTCTACAGGTTCAACCAGTGGAATTCCAAGCTTTCCGACTTCTTTTAGCTCGCAGGAGCCATCAGTATCTCCAGTATTTACTCCAAACTTTCCTACGAGTTCTTTAACCACCAAGGTACCGACAAGTTCGTCACCTGGTGTTACAGCAACTTTTAGTTCCAGTAGTCCGACGTCTTCTTCAAGTATTTCTCCGTCTACCTCCCCAAAGGTTCCCTCCAATAGTCCTGCTACTTCTGCCTCGTCTTCAGCAACTCAAACAGTATCTACGACGTCTTCTCAAACTGCCTCTCCTTCTCCTAGCCCATCTCCTTCAGCAAGTCCTGGTCCTTCACAGGTTTCAACAAGTAGCTCGTCTATCTCGTGGCCCCAAAGTTGGCCGACTGGTTATTACGCTACCAACATTGCAGCTAATGTAGCCAATTTATCGGTTTCTAGTTTTACGAGTGCTAAAGAAAGTTTCAAGTCCGCATTTGATATCGGCGTTAGTACGAGTCTCAATGTAGCTTCAGGACAAGTTGAGCTAAACTACTCCGCTGCGTCATCTCGATTATTTCCCTCGTTTGGACCATATAACAGCAGTAAACTGTATATCAGAAGACTTGGAAAAGTTCCGTATCAGCCAATAGTCATTCGAGTAGATAACAACTCTCAATGTGCGTTGTATCTTCAAACTTTGGCCAAGTCTTCAAGCTTAGCGACCAAAGTTGAGTCATTGTTCAACTCAGTAGGTGAAATTTCTGATTGGACGTATTGTTCTTAGCTTTGTTTTGTAGGAAAGTAGCAGCGACTTGCAAAGTTATCTCCAAGCTGTTTATGGCTCTGATGTGCATGTTATTGCTCAAGCAGCAAGAGTTGCTCAGCCGAATCAGAATAGCTCGCCTGTAGTTACTGTGACTCAACCAGTTCAAAGCTCATCCAAAAGCACATTATCTACTGGGGCAATAGTTGGTATTGCTGTTGGTGGTGCTGTTGGAATACTTGTTGTAGTTGGAGCTATAGTATTCTGGCAGATTCGCAAGCGACGAAAGCAGTCGAACAAGGTTTTGGGAGTCTCCTCAGAAGCTGAACTAGAGAATCAGAAGAATCCTTATGATAAGCCGAATACTCCTGGTACAGCTCCAGATCTTACTGAAGAACCTGTACCATTAGAAGCAGCAAAGAATCCTTCGCAGACAGCGTTTGTTGATACAGATGTGAATGCAAGTCTTCGAGAGCTCGTTCGAGAGCGTCTGTTTAAAGGGATGATATTTGCTGTGGATACGGGCAAAGGAAGTTGGAAAGTGCTGATACTTGATCGAAGATGTCTGAAGATTGTGTCTTCCGTATGCAATTTAACGGACATATTGGCAAATGGAGTATCTTTGATAGAGTCGTTGAATGCGACGCGAGAACGTTTGCCGCGAATGTCGGCCATGTATTTTGTAGAACCCAATTTTGAAAGTATTTCAAGGATTGCTGCAGATTTCGAGAAAACTTCTCCAGTAACGGAGTACAAGGGTAAGGTAGGAAGTACTGTGCATCTACAATATGGTTCGGCACATCTATTTACCACGAATTACACTCCTGAAACTATTATGACTTTTATTCGAGAGTCTCCTGGTTTAGTTGCCAACCTTCATAGTTTCACCGAGTTACATATTGATTTCATGGCTTTTGAAGAAAGAATTTTCTCCCTTGATATGCCCTCTAGTATTTCGGAGCTTTTTTGTCCTGACCAGCTAAAGAGTCGCCAACATTGTGAGTTGATAGCATCCAAGTTAGTAACAGTGTGTAGCATTTTGAAGGAGCGTCCTCGAATTCGTTATTCGACTTCTCAGCCAGTTTCTCAATGCATTGCAGAATTCTTGGTTGAAAAGTTGGATGCCTATGAAGCACGAGTTCCAGATGGCTTGTCCGGAACTCCTCAACGCAAAGGATGTAAAACGACCACATTATTAATACTCGATAGGACTGTGGATCTCATTGAACCTCTTATACATGAATTTGGTTATCAAGCGATGTGTCAAGATCTGTTGTTGACAGAGGACCCAGAGGTGGTGGGCTCGAAATATACGTATAGTACACATGATGAGAAAGGAATAGTCGTCTACAAGGAAAGCGAAATGGATGAGAGTAATGACTGGTTATGGACAAAACTTCGTCACTTACATGTTGCTGAAGCTATTGAAGAGGTTACCTTATCCTTCAATCGATTTTTGGAACAAGATAAGACGGCACAATTACAACTTCGAAAGTCTTCTAGTGGATTAACTTCGGTGCATGACTTGAAGACACTTCGTCAAGCTGTTCGCAATATGCCATCGTATACAGATAGACTTGCCAAATTTACACTCCACACACAGTTACTGGACGAATGTATGCGATTGTTTTATGAAAAAGATTTGGAGAGAATAAGTTCTTGTGAACAAGATATGGCCGTAAGTGATTGATTGTTTTTTTTTGGTGAATATGTAACGAGGAAGGTATAGACTGGATTTACGGCCGATGGGAAGTCAGTGAAGGATATAGGAGTCAAGTTGTTATCTATCTTGAGAGATGATAGCGTAGGTTATCCTGAGAAACTTCGTTTGGTGATGCTGAGTCTAATAACTCAACCCATGAATGTAAGTTGGCTAACCTTGTATGTTGATCCGAATAATATACGGTTTCAAGTTTAAGGAACGACGGAATCTCTTGGAAGCTTCAGGTATTCCTGAGGATAAACAAACAGCAGCTTTTAATTTATCAGCTGTTGGTGTTACGTCGGAGAGTGCAAAAATGATTCGAAAGCAACAAAAGGAGCGAACCAAGAGAAAGTCCAAACAAGTAAAGGAACAATATGAGCTATCTCGTTATGTTCCTATCTTGCAAGATATTCTTACAGATTTTGTTACTGGGAGTCTTTCTAGAAGTAGTTATCCTGTCATTGGTAACACAAATGATAGCAGCGTTGTTTCAGAAGATGATGATGATGAGAATATTCGATATAAAAGACGAGCGAGAAGTCATCGAAGACGGTCTCGAAGTAGTAGTGCGGTTCGACAGCGTTCACGTTCTTCCGGTGGTTCGAGAACGTCTGGAAGTGATATAACCGATGATGAAGGCTCCAAATCGAAAGCAAAGGACTCTTTGAAAAAGGAACAACCTGCTCGTCCACGATATGTTGTCTTTATTGCTGGCGGCATAACTGCAACAGAAATGAGAATTGCCTATGAGCTTTCTACTGCCTATTCTGTAGAGATTATTCTTGGAGGGAGTTGCGTTCTCAATCCCAAAAAGTTTATAGAGCAAGTAGAAGCTGTGCAACCTCGTTATGTGGAAAGTGTTGTTGACTTTTTCTCCCCAGTTTCTCCTTCAGAGGCAGTTTCTCCTCGGGCGTATTCTAATGAACGTACAACTTCACCTAGAACCGTAGATAATAGGGAAAAGGATAATGTGGTAAGAAATTTGGATAAGAAATGGAAATAAAATCGATCGACATGGCGTTGTGGTGTTTTTTAATTGTCTCTTTTGAATCATGTCGTTGTCACCTTCTTCTTTTGTCGCCACAGAAACCAACTCGCAACCAAATGGTGGAGTCCCTGAATCAAGTACCTCTAATATTATTTATGCTGTTGTAGCTAGAGGTACCAACGTCTTAGCTCAGTATTCTGCCGAGAGAGGGAACTATGAAGCTATTGCTGCCCGTATTTTGGCAAAAGTACCCGAACATAACGTAAAGAGTTTCTACGAAAACGACAGCTTGAGTTTCAATTTTCTAGTTTCTGATGGCATAACTTACCTGTGTATTGCGAAGTAAGAACGTTTGCTTCTTTTGTCAACCTAACTCTTTCTAAACGTGTTAAAAAGGAGACTGTACCCCCGCAGACTAGTATTCTCTTTCTTGGAAGAGATTAGGAAACGTTTTCTATCGTCCTATGGAGACCAGGTACATAGTGCAGGGCCTTTACAAATGCAACACGAGTTTCGCCCAGTGTTGCAACAACAGATGGAACACTTTAGTAACGAGGCCGAAGCTGATAAGCTTGCCAAAGTGCAGCAACAAGTAGATGAAGTTACTTCCGTTATGAGGTCCAATATAGACGAAGCACTAAATAGAGGGGAGCGACTCGATGTGCTTGTTGACAAAGCGGAAGATTTACGAGGCGGTGCCAGTCAATTTCAAAAATCTTCAACGCAACTTAAACGAAACTTTTGTAAACGAAATATGAAGGTCATCATTTGCATTGTAATAGTTGTTCTTCTTATTGCCCTTGCTATCATCCTTGGAGTAGTGTTAACGCAACGAAATAGCAGTAGTAGTGGAGGCGGTAGTGGTGGAAACACTAGTGGCAACACAACGAGAATTTTATACTACCAGTGAGACTCTAGTTGAATATGGTGGGGTCTCCAAGATTTCATGTGTAGTAGTAGTGCCAAACAAATGAATAAAGATCTATTTGCACTTTTCCTACTTTGAGCTGCAGTGAACACCTACCTATGTTTCAGCCTTCTTCTTCCTTTCAGAAAGGCATCCGGGGACGAAAGCTTTTTGTTATGCCAAAAGAAGCTTCAAACAAATGACCTTGTCCACAAGTTGGCACACTATAACTCTACTCAATCGCAATCAATAGTTTGGAGTTGACGAGGAAATATTTTTCGATGGTCCACAAGGTCACTACAAATTTTCAAAAACCCTTCGATTTCCTCTCGCAACAGAAGCGCTATGGTCACGTGGACACAAAAATTGGAAATTTCTGGAATGGCGGCCCAAAGTGCTCAAAAAGAGCAGCAACGTCTCGAAAAAATTTTCATTTTGAATTGTTGGAAGCAAGCGTGAACCGTGAGGGTAGTTCATCATGGTTGAGACAAAACTTCAAGATGGTGTTAGTGCTTCTCTTTGGACTGTTCGTCTCTTCCTCTACACAGTTATTTTAGCATTCTCTGCCACTATCATTGGCTTGGATGGACGTAAAGCAGACAACATATGGAACGACAGCTTATTCTATGATGGGAAGTACATTAACTTTTGTGCTTATTCTGCCTCTTCTGTTGTAGAAGGAGGGGACCATGGAGCGTGTAAATATGTCATGGCGTTGGCGTCTATAAGTTTGATTCTAGTCTTTTTCTTGTGGCTTTTTACATTTGTAGATGCGTTGTATCCTATTCTTACCAAGTTTTGGTTTATTGAATTGGGTATCAACGTGTTTCAAACAATGTGGTGGTAAGTTGGTTGCTATACTATTACTAAAGTGGAAAGCTTAGTTTATATATTTAGGTTGGTTGGAGCAATTGTTGTATCTGCAAAAAGGCCTACAAGCTCTGTACTAGACGCTTTAAACATTACTAAGGATATCAATGCTATTGAAGGTCTATCTTGGATCAACTTTGCCTTTAGCCTATTCCTTTGTGGAATTGCAATAGCAGATGGTTTGTTGGTTGGTTCAAGAAGTGCAGGCTCGGGGAAACAAAATAGTGGAAATAGTAATAATGCGTGAGCTGTTGGGTACTTGTGAATAGATTATTGTTTCATGTTGTGCAGAAAATATTTCGTTGTTTGTTAAAAAGATTGTATTGGTGCAGTGTAATAAAACTTAGCTTCATAGCAGTTTTTAATAGTTCATGCGTGCTGTTGTTTCTTACACACATGGAAATTGGGAAATACCTTGTCTATTTGTAAAGTTGTTGGTCATGCATTATATATATATACAATGTGATTCATGGAGCACTGAAGGAATCTTTCATCTCACTTCCGAAAGTTTATTCGGTGCAAAAACAAAACGAAAATATTCTAAGGCATCCTTCGCCTGAGCAACTATTCAGCATCCTTTCTTATGAGCTATAAGAACTGGTTGTATAAGATGGGTAACTGCTGTAGCTGGAATAGCTACTGCTGTACATCGGATAAGAACTGGAATAGCTGGGATAATAGGGAGTAGGAGTTGGTTCCTGAATGTAATAGAAACCATACTCCAAGTTGCACAAAAGACATTCGAAACACCATTGATAACATTCCAAGTACCATTCTGGATAATAATAAGTCATTGGAGGAGCTTCATAGGAAGTATAAGTATTGGTTGCATAGGAAGATGAGTACATCGGAGTCGAATAGGAAGATGAATACGTTGGAGTTGCATAGGAAGAAGATGAAGTATATGCGCCACGAGAATAGGAAGAATATTGATAAGGAGTTGGTCGAACATATCCAGATGGGCAGTATTTGTCAAAGTTGTTGCAGTAGAGGATATCAAGACCATAGGGATAATAGAAATTGTACTTGAAAAGAATGAGCAATCTAAAGGAGGCAAGTTTCAAAATGTACTTACTTGTTGATAGCAATAAAGGCATCCCGCACAAGCTTGAGCACAAGGTTGAATCCATGGATAAGTTGTATAGGTAGGACTGTATGAGGATTGATAAGGAGAAGAATAAACTGGACTATAGGAGCTGCTATAGCTAGGAGTGTATTCACTACTATAGCTTGGAGTATACTCGCTAGTGTAGGTTGGAGTATATTGACTGCTGTATCCTCTAACCTTGGAAGCTATATGAGAGTCTTTGAGAGGTCCTGCAACTGCATATATGACAACTCCAAATAATAGAAAGGAAACTAGAGAAATTTTGTTCATGTTGTTGCAAAATATTCCAAAACAAAATAACAAATGGAGTTGAGTAAAAAACGCTGCTTTTATAATCGCTATGGCGTTTCTTTTATGCACCACAAAGCCAACACATCAGGCAGCATTTTTCTTTTCTATTAGATCGAATCGAGCCAAATGAAGGCGCAAGAAGAAAAGGCAATGTCTTCTTTGGTCGGTGCATTTTTCTACGACAAATGGACAAGGCGCCAATCAGCCCAGGATGCCACATTGCCAAGAATGCTGTGGGCTGTGGAGGCAGAGAATGCAGACATGAACGGCAACGAGGGATCACATGCATAGTAACTTGGATGCATCGTGTTCAAAGCCAATATAGTTTTAGACATTTGATTATTTCAAAATAAAAGCAATTTTATAAAGTCCTTTGACTTTGCACGATGATATTTTGTGCCATCAAACACAATCCAATCTTTTCTATATATCAGACACTGTTGTGATTCTCATCGAACTTCTTGTTCTACCTGCTTAGAAAAAGATAGTTGTTTGTATCGGTATAGTTGAAGTTGGTGCCGGAAACGAAGAAAACGTGGAAAGAGTATTTCCATTCACGTCACTTGAAAAGGTACTCGTTGGAAGGGGAGAGAATGCTGGGAATCCACTGGAAACAGCTCCTGAACTGAAACTAGGAACAGCAGTTGTAAAAGGACTGAAAGTTGGTGCTGCAGTCAAAAGTGGCCCATTGAAAACGACTGTAGGCTGACTGATGCTGCTGGTTGGAGCTGCGAAAAACGGTTGAGAGGTTGGCACCGAACTAAAAGTTGATGATGGCAATATCGAAGGAGTTGCAAATGAGGAAGGAGTCGAACCGGTTGAAAGACTGGGAATCTGCGAAGAATCTGGCACGTTACTTGAAATGACTATTCCAGTAGGAATCGGTTGAACTGTTGTCAGAGGAATTGCTGTTGAAACAGGTTCTGGAGCCTCGGTTGGTATCGGAGCTTCTGTTGGTAATGGAGCCTCCGTTGGAACTGGAGTTGCACAACCATTGCACGGAACTACAAATACATTAAAAGGTAGTTTGGTTGGCGTTGTAGAAACTGCCAATTGATTGTTGTTGCTCGGAGAGAAGGACACAAGATTAGAAGGTGAAACTGTTGAGCTGGTAGTACTTGGAGCAACTGTTTGGCTAGTAGTACTTGGGGCAACTGTGGAAGGAGCATCTTGAGTTGTCACAGTTGTTGTTGACGAACTATCCGAACTTGTCATAGTACTGCTTGGCATATAATATTTCGAAGGTTGAGAATAGAGCGTCAAGCCATAACCATAGTTTTGATATTCATCAGTTATTTGTTTGGGTGACTCATAGATGAAGCCAAACTCCCAGAGGCACTAGTTGGATAGCATGATGAGTATTTGGAGGCTGGATTGAGATACTACTTACCAAAAGACAGTCGAAACAAGTAATGTGGCAATCCACATACCTAAGATATTTTAGAGATTGAGGAAAAACATTTCGAAAATACTTACCATGGTGGATATGTATATGTCAATGGAGGCTGTGGATATTGCATGGGAGATACAGTTGAATAGGCTTGAGACATGGAATACATTCCACGTGAATAATCCGATGTCTTGGCTGAAGAACAATATTTTCCATAGTTCTTACAGTATAAGATATCCAGTCCCCAAGGATAAATGAATTCATACTGAATGGACGAAGCAACGAAATGAATAGATGAATAATATCATAGAAAGATGACCGATAACTTACCTGTCGATAACATTGAAGACAGTCTTCACATACTAGTGCACACAATGGCAGATATTCATACTCTTTGTAGGAAGGAGTCGATGTTGGATATGGAACATAAGAATATTGATAAGGAGTGTACTGATTGTAACTAGTTGGAGTATATTCAGTAGAATAGATACTCTGAGATGGATATCCATAAGCTGCACTTGTATGGAATAGAGTGCAGACACATAATAATACTCCAATAATCGTCGACAAGTGTTTCATATCGTAAGAGGAAATTCACGAGGAACTGTTAATATGCAACTAGCGTATATAACAACAAGTGAGGCGTTATAGAACAGCGATGATGGCAAGTGTGGGCACGTCTTGAGGAAATGCGAACATTTTTCTTTGATTTCATCGTTTGTCGATCGATCCAAGCGCAATTTGGCTTTAGCATTTTTCTTTCCAATTGGTTGGTCCAATCGATGGACATTATGAACAGACAACTAGTTTCTTTGTGTTTTTATTAGTAATTCCCACACACAAGTAAACAATATTATTGTAAGAATGCACTGTGTCAAGGAGATAATGGTTTAAAGTTGGCAAGCTGCTCAAAGATACCTTGTTTCGTTACCCAATACTGATGTATGAAACCACCTAAGAATATTTGTATAAATATATGCAGCAGTTGAAAATTGTCAAGCAGCAGATCAAGTCAACAATCTACGTACCCACAGCTATCATTGCTAGTCTGCCATTTCTTAGTTCCGACCATTCATACTTGCGAAAAGTATCGGGATCCTTTCCCAAACCCAAAGGATCAAAATGAAATACTCCAGGTTCCCTCTTTCCTTCCATCATTTGAGAAACCGCAAACACACTGATAATTTCGAAAAATATCACAAATAATATAATCTGTGACATTCCACCAGTTTTGACATAAACATCTATGTGACAACATTAACAATAGCTTCTCTCATGAAATACAACCAATTCCTTGCCATGTGCTAAAACAGGAGGTACTTTGGAGAAATAGGGATGAGGAAAAGTCCACAACTCTTGTACCATAAACCCAAGTGCAGCCAACATTGCAATACGACAGTGTTTTAGTTCTGCCTCGCGCATCCTATTCAGTTGATATGAGCGACAAAATCATACAACTGGATGTTCAGCATACCACTTCACATCGAAGACATTGGTAAAGCCAAGTGGATCGAATCCAACTAGAAAATAAAATAAGCAACAAATGCTATGAGTGTGCGGTTCTTATCCTACCGTCACCAGCCATGGTACCTAATATCGATGTTTTCAATATGCGTCAAGTTGCGCAACAAAAACTTACCATCGAGATTTTTTGGCCACAACATAAAAGGCAATGCTTTTGACCATTTTGGCTTATTCGAAACAGCCTTTTTCTGTTCAACTGGCTCCTTTGTAGTTTGCTTTTCCACAGTTGTTGGCTGTTTCTGAGTTACCGTCTTCGCAGCATCTGGAGTCGAGGCGGATTTTGAAACTTCAGCCTTTGCTTGTGAAGCTTTGGAAACTTCTTCTTTCTTTGTCTCCTGTTGTGACGACGAATCAGATTTTGCTGTTGGTTTATCGGAGGCACCGGATTTTCTGGAGGATGATTCCTTTCCGTTGGAAGCTGTCATAGCCCATACTACTACATGACAGGAGGAGCATCGGTTACGATTCTTGTAACATTCTAAAAGACTATGTCTTGAGCTCAAGCGATTCTTCAAAAACGTTGTGCTAACAAATGCCATCCTGGAAGAACCAAGTCTGTCACAAGATGAATGGGAGATTGTTCTCGTTGGGAGATGAATGGTGAGCACGCGATGACCGAAGGAATGCATAGGAAAGTGTAAAGAGAATAACTAGATTGAACTTTACAAATACCTTGTAGCATATCGAATAGTAGGAGCCATATAAAGAGACATATAGTTGAAAAGAAAAAGTTTTCAACTTTAATCGTCGATGGAGGAGAAAACCAAGTTGGAAGAGAATAGAGTATTTATGACTCTTTTCATTTACAGCATTGTAAGATTATTCTAAGTTTGCCGCTCTTGTGCATACGTTGCTAGAATATCATCGACATCTTGTTGAATACAAGTTTCCTTATTTTCCAATAGACGGATTCGTTGAGAACAATTTTCGTTACTAGGCTCCCATATGTATTCACCTTGGAGCATTTCTACAAGTTGCTTCAGCTGTTTCTGTATTTCTTGAAGAGAACTTTTCTTTAGTATATTTTCTTCGCTTTCTTTGGCATCGTGAATCTCCTTTCTATATTGTTCAAGAAATGGAAAGATATTCTCGGTGGACAACACGGAATGTCCAGTTACTTTGGCAATTCGATACAAAGTATTCTGATGGAATATTTTAACCTTATTGGCTATCTGAATACCTTTCGAAGAGTTGAGACGACATTCCAAGTCGTCTTTTATCCATTCTGTTTCTGTCTCCAAACACTGACCGAGTAGTTCCAACTGATTTTGGACATCTTCCAAAAGGTATTTCCGTGTGGAAGCTATTCGAAGGGTCAACTGAATGCAACGACTTTGAACTTTTTTATAGAATAAATGTTGTTGATAAAACTGTTGGATAGTTTGCATTCTTTTATAAGACTCTTCTAGGAATCTTACAAGTTTATGACGAACTTGTGCTTGAATATGATGAATAGCCAACTGCACAACTTGTTCTTCCAATGCCTTTCTTTCTTTTCTTTGAATATCCAGCTGTCGTTGTATGTTGGGTTCACCGTCTCTATTCCTATTCAATTTCTCTTGTGGTGTCTTCATTCTTCCATTTAGAAATTTTTGAGTTGCACGAATTTTGTGCAGATTTGCTAAAGTACGAATTACGTTTGATTGCATTTCTTGAATATCATCTTGTATTTTGAGTACTTGTTTGTGAAACTCCTGAAACGACTGTTGTAAAGAACGTCCTTTAAACTGTTCGAAGGGATATCTTGACGATGCATTTTTTTGATTTTTGTACAAATCAATCAAATCAAGGATAAAATATTCAAAGGAAGAACACGATTCCGACAAATGACATAGATCATTCTCCATTCTATATATATTTCCTTGGATATCATTTTCCTTCTGGTTGGATGAAAACAACTCCAATTCTGGAGACTTGCACTCGACAACCGTTGATATCAAAGATTCCAGTTGGCCCTTCTTCTTCTCAAGTTGTTGTACTCGTTCTTGAAATAGAAGCAATAGAGTTTGTCTCTTTTCGACTTGCTTCGTTTGACTTGATAAATCTTCCTTTCCACTGGAGCAAATATCACTTGATGTTTCATCCGACTTCTTTCTAGTAGAGTGCTTATATCGTAGAGGTACTATTTTGTTATCATGGACTCTCTGTATCAGGTGCCTTAGCATATCAGCTATCTCACTATCTAAGAATAACCATTCCAAACGTTCTGCTAGTTCATCTTCTGATTCAAGTTGTTCTTCCTTGTTTTCAGACTGTAATAATATTTGTTTCACAGGAAGGGACAAGCTTTCGAGTGCCTTTATGAGTTGCAAGGCTTCGGAATGGCGGGTCAAATTTCCGCGATTCATTTTTATAATTTGGAAAGGATGGGGATGTCCTCGAGTCCGAATATCCTGATTGCATATATTTACAAACTAAGGATGAATATTTGTTTCTATTTTTGGCAACATAAACGGACAGTATATGATTTCTATCGTAAAAAGAGGCGAGATTTCAGTCCACTCTGCTCCCACAGTGTTTCTATCCTGGGAAATGCTGCTTTGTGGTGTTGGATGGCCAACAATCTCTCTTTGGACAAGATTGAGATTTTCTCAAGATGATGATGACATTTGTGCAGCCTTGTCGTCTCTTTACTGGACGTTGGAATCCTTTGATAAAGGTATCATCTTGCTTTAAAATATACTAGAATGGTTTCATATTATTGTCTACTATGTTGGGATGGGGGCTCGCTCCAACTCTTGTTGTGTTGCCACAAATCTGTACTTTTTGCGAGCTTCTGCAAGTCTTCCACAAAAGTCAAAAGCAATACCTTTTCTCGATCGTCCGCCTGCTTTGGATGGTTCCATGGTTGGCGATGTTGGGTAAGTAACTTCAGAAGAATTGGCTCCTACTGAACAAAGCGAATAACAGTTTCGATCCTTTGAATATCTCGTCCTATTTAGACTTGCGTTGGTTACGAGAATCCGAACTCAAACACTGTCGCATTGCTAGTATGTTTTTGGTTTAACATAATTCGCGCACACTTCAATAACGTTTTTGTAGTGTTGGCTGTTGTGGGTTGGTTCGTACAAGAAGTATTCCATTTACCAAATCAAATATATAGCGCTTCTGATCCTACAGAAGCTTTTTGGAAAACTCTTGCTACTGGACCTATGGGACAGATTGTTCTTTGGACTTCTTTCTTTGAAGTTATAAGTACTCCTGCAGTGATACAAATGCTACAGGGAAGTGGACGGGAGCCTGGTTACTTTGGCTTTGATCCTTTGGGCTTGGGAAAGAACCCGCAACTTTACAAGCGATTTCAGTTGTCCGAGTTGAAGAACGGTCGATTGGCAATGATAGCTATTGGAGGACTCATTCACCAGGTATGCTCATTCATATCTTGATATGTTTTGTACAGCCTTGTTGACGTTCGGTATCTAGTCATTTCTTACTCATATGGGTGCTATTCAACAGTTGCAACAACATAAATGGTTTCCATAATATCGTGGTTTGTAACAAGGAACAGTTGTGGGTGTGGGACAAATAAAAGAATATTTTTGGCCACGCGGGACATTTTTGTCATTTCTGGCTTTTTGGGTTGGAAAGAAGAAAATTTTGGCGCCAGAAAAAATGCTATCGGATATTCTCTAGTTGGCAGACGCTAAATACTTGCATATGCAGAAACTATTTGAGAGAGTAGAAACTGTGCCTGTTAATCCTTATATAAGCTTGAAACGTTATTTGTATACTGTGCAGCAAGCGTTTATTCACGCCAGACAGTATCAACGCGAAGGCAACTATGAACGAGAAGCACTGTTGCTGCTTCGAATAGCAACTCTTGTGCAGAAAACTATCTCGAAACATCCGAATTATAACAAAATAGAAAGTGCAAATATTGTCAAGGTACTTGCGCCAAGCTGCAATTTTTGGAATTGGTTGAAAGTACGGTTTCTTTTAGGAATTCCGGCTATATGCACAGCTCGCCATAAAAAGATTGGAAGAAATAAAACCTTTGATCGATGCCAAGCAGAGTAATTGTGAAGACTCGCAACCGGCAAATAGTGTAAAGGACAAGAGTGCACCAGAAAATGAAAGCTTGAACGCTGGAATATCAACGCACTCTTTGCCTGCGACAAAAGCTAGAACTGTCCAAATACACGAGGATATGCTTTATGTATTCGAGAGTGCTGCAAGGAAAAATACAAAGAACAACAAGGAAACCTGTGGTATTCTTGCTGGTGTCCTCAAGCAGCGTATACTTGTAGTTACCAGTCTTATTATTCCAAAACAAACGGGAAAGAGTGATTCCTGTGAAATGTTGAATGAAGAAGAGCTTTTTGAGTTGCAGGTGAGAGGAACAAAGTATATCTATTTCATCCGAGTCGAATGTTGGACTTAGGACAGGAAGAGTTTGATGACGTTGGGATGGATACATACGCACCCTCAGCATCCATGTTTCTTAAGTTCAGTGGATGTTCATACTCATGCAAGTTTTCAAGTATGTGAATGTATTTGACTGTGACAAGGTAATTCATGGAATATTGACGAATATTTATCTAGTGGATATTACCTGAATCCATTGCCATTGTTGTAGCTCCTACTGATAAGCAGCGCATTGGAATATTTAGCTTGACACATCCTGGTGGCCTTGAATATACTTTACAGTGTCAACAAAGGTACGGTGTTGGCAGCTTTGTTTTTTTTTTATTGAGTTGTATTGTAGAGGACATCATCCTCATCCTGAACGAGTTCCAAAAGGTTATCCTGGAGAAGGAAAACCTTTTTATGAAAATTGTACCCATGTTGAGTTGATAAGAGATGATTCGATTCGTTTTGAGGTAAGTTTTGGCAAACGTTCAAAACTATGTCCAGTGAGGAAGCATCGAGTTACCAATGCTGTTTATTGTTTGTTTTACCACAATATTCGGTAATGTCATCGATGCAACAACAAGTCTGTCGTGTCCAATAGGATAAGATATGAATATGTATGTATATATACACACAGAATAGAGTAATGGACATATTCTACCTGTTGGACATACATAGATATATATTCTCTTGAAGATAATATTCTTATATGTTTTTGTTGACATAGGTTTATGATTTGCGTTAGGACAGACATGTTAGGGAAGGTGTAAAATAACATTGGTGGGAAATATTGAAAGTTGTTGGGGCTATCCAATTGATTCTTGTACAGTGAATAGCACAAGGAATACTCCATCGTATTTTTTCCACAAATCATCTTCCAAAGTATTTTTGGTATCTTTCTATGAGAAATTGTCTAAATTGTGAGTGGAAGATTTGTAATTTGGGATTGGATAAACCGAAGAATGTTGTCCCGTTGTATTCAAGTGGTAAAGCTTTATGGCACCCATAATATTCAGTGGAGTATATACCGACGTATTTCCACTTGCACGTTGTCAACAAACTTGTTATATCCTAAGACAAAGTTATCGTCGCCTACTTTGTATTGGAAAAGACAGAGTTTTCCCTCTAGTCCGTTTGACTATAAAAGACAAAGAAATATTCACAACAAGGTAGATTCTTCTGGAAACGAGTCTGTGCAGGCGGCTGTTGCGCAACAACAGACGCCACAGACTACTGCTTTGAGTCCTACCGAGTCGCGTGAAGTGTTGTTGTCTAATCCTGCTCTCGTTGTTTGCAGAGAGTTGGAGTGGGGAAATGTGTTCTTTGGTTTCGAACAAGCGAATAAATATTCCTTAAAGACACCTGACGGTCGAATTGCTGGTTACATTGCAGAAGAAGATGGACTTGGCAAGTCTTTGCTTAGAAATATTCTTCGAACGCATCGTTCATTTAAAGCGACCATATTGGATCCAACCGGTCAACCAGTCATGGTTATAAGAAGGCCCGCTTATCTTTTGACCAGTTCTCTTTATGTAGAAACTCCTGAAGGCGATCCCATTGGTGAGATTCGAATGAATTGGCATCCTTGGAGAAGAAAATACGATTTATATGTCAACAAGAGACAGTTTGGAAAGATTGATGCAGGCTTTTTAGCAGTAGAGTTTCCAATACAAGATGAGAATGGGAATATAATTGGCAGTGTGAGCAAAGACTTTACTGGATTTGCCAAGGAATTGTTTACGGATGCTACTCAATATGTGGTTCGTCTAAGACCTCCCAGTGAACTTGTTTTAGATACCAACGGCATTATTCAAACCAATAATAATAGTAGCAATAGTCCTGTTGTCGAATCCAACTCCACGAGTCTTAGCACGGAAGAAAGAGCAGTTTTATTTGCAGTTGCTGTTTCTGTGGATTTCGACTACTTTTCATTGCATAGTCGTCATGGAAGTTTTATGCCTTTTCCATTTATGATGCCATTTCCTTGGCCAGGAGGAAGTGGAGAACAAAGTGGTGGAAGTAATGATGGTAGTAATCAAGATGGAACAACTTCTACAGATTCCAAGGAAAGTCCATCGTCTGGAACAACTTCGACGGATACCGATGGAGATATTTCGAAAGGCTTTGGAGAAGATTCCAAATGGGCACACTTTGAAGAAGGAAAGTTTGAAGAACCTGATGATATGTTTGAAGAAGAAGACAATAACGGCTGGAGTTTTGGTTCCTTTTTTGGAGACGATGATGATGATGATTAGATATCCTGTTTCATTTGGTATTGAAAGAGTGAAATGAAACAAAACAAACGTAGAAATAGAATATATATATATATATATATAGAGGACGGAATAAGAGCCAAGTGTTTATTCCATCAATACGTCCATCATATTGTACAATTTTTTAGACTCCTTATGTTGTATTTTATTCCATAGAAATACAACTGCATCGACGGTTCCTTGTGCATAAATATTTCTTCCTAAAACATTGTGTTGAAATGCAATTTCCACCGAATTGTCAGGACTCGTCAATCGATAAGTATGAAACGCATGACCACTTAGATATTCTGTTGGTATTTTCAATTCTTCTTGTTGCTCCTTTGGACTTCGAATCATTCTCAAGTTTGTATTGACATCGAAATGTGCACCCATTTTTACAAATGACTGAATTATTTCCTTGGCAGTTCCTGAAGTATCCGGTTTGTTTTGTTGATGAGATTCGGTTACCTGTAAACGATAATTCTGGAATAGATGAGGAAAGCTTTGAGCCATTTTATCCAGCATAGTTTGTAAAGCAACTATTTGTTTTCCCATATTCGGTGCTATTACAGCATAGGTATTGGATTGTAGAGTCGACTGAATAAGTTGCTCCCGATCACCTCCCGTCGTTCCCATAACAAAAGGAATTTGGTATGTTTGATAAAATAAGGCATTGCTGTTCACAGCGTCTGGATGAGTATAGTCGACTGCAATCAAACGAGGATAGTCTCGTACAATCTTTTTTATCTCACTATCTCTTTGTGATGGCCTACATGGTGACTATGCGTCATTCAACCATTGAATAGAAAAGTATCTCACTTTAACAAGGTTATGTTGGGACAGTGGTTGATTTGTTGCAAGCGAAACAAAAGATCAGGTTGACTTTCCGCTGTAAGTGAATACGGTACGATACTATAACAGTAGAGAGGAAGAAAAAGACCGAAAAATACAAGACAAAATCTTACTCTAAGCCTCTTTCTAAGACTACCTTTAATACTTCACTACTCATTTTACCAGGTAGTCCATTGACCATCACTTGTGGAGTACAACATACGATCAAAATAGTTGTCCGTTTTTCCTTATTCCATTGAAGATACTCTGTTACATACGTATGTGAATGCTCACGGAAACAGTGCCAATATTTTCTACTAGTCTTGTTTTTATCATACAACGAGTAGGAAAGCACAAAATTCATCCGCGTGCCCAATTCTTTCATCTTCTCATAAAAATCCGAGTACGGTCAAATGTTTGTGCCTTTTGACTCGTCTGCTTGTCAACACTAAAAAGCAGTTGCCGAAGATGTCTTGTCCGATGAAGAAGAACTCCACAACACATCTGTATCTTGACCACTTGAAAGCAAATCTTTGGTATCTGCATGGATAGTTCCTTGTTCGGTTGGATCGGTTTCCGTGGATGTGCTCTGTTCACTACTTTTACGCAGTTCATTTCTTCTTCTTCTTCTTCGGTGCGACTCTCTTTTGAAATTCGACTCTGTATCGGTATTACCTTGCGGACTATCATTTCCTGTATCCCAAGACTCGACTGTATCGCTAGTTGGTTGGCTGCCTGCATCTATGCATGTATATAAAATGCATGGAAATATTTCCCATTCTACTTACTGTACTCTCCATAAATGGATGCCAATCCATCATCTGCACTATTATTACTTGGTAACGATGCAGCAGGAGTAGGATTGGTTGCAACATCTCCGCGGATATTCCTGTCATACTTATTTGTGCGAACACTGCTGCCATTATTCAATCTCCGCTTATCCGGATTCCGTGGACCCACTCTTTTTTGTATTGGCTTTTGATCTGCATTGTTATCTGTTTGCCAGCTGTCAACTTGCTTCCAGTCACTGTTCTCGTTTTCTCCAAAAGCTGTATCAGGTATACTCATGCTGGTATCGTTCAATACAAAACTGTATCGTGAAGCTATGGCTTGGCCATTAGTCGAAGATGGTGATCGTTCGTACATTTCTCGCATTATAATCTTTACTTCTTCTGCTACTGCAGAATCGGGAATATTCACAAGACTCTGTAGACAACCTGGCGCAGCCGTTCGTCCAAACAAGAAACCGGTAGTTAACCCCAACAAAGTAGCTGGTATTCCGGGACGGAGTCTAACCGAATTGGAAACACTGTAATATTTTTGAAATTGCTTGAGACCATAATAAATCAGCGAAAAAGCTCTAAACCGAGTTGAGTGCGATAATGTGTAAACAAAAACTCAAACTCACGTCACAGCTGAAAATATACCTCGCCGAACGATACTGTTATCACATTGCACCAAAGCCTTTCTTTCTTCTGGAGTTACTTGATACTGATTATCCAGTACTCGCTGAAACAATTCTTGAAAAACTGCACGTTCCAATTCATACATGGTAAGAACGACTCAACAAATTTTATAATCAAGAAAACAAATTATCCAGAAGAAAAATCGAGTCTAACTTTCTACAAAGAGCAATTTCGAGCACATCCAGCAAAACACTTTTCCAAGCAGACGTTGTTGATCAACGCTGCAACATCTTGAATAGTGCAGTTGCCTTTGCTGGAGATTTGTGGTTCAGTGCTTGGTTGTGGTGTTGTAGTGGGTTTTGGCTTGTCGATTGCTATGCAGTGTGTAGCGTTATTTCTTCCTGAAGGACAGGCATGTACGCAATTTGCGTTGCCATCATACAGCTGATCGCTTATGAAAGTTCCTTTGGGACAAGAATCAAGGCATTCGCGACCATAGATGACAGAGTTGGAAGGGCAAGCATCTAGACAAAGGTTTCCTGATCGATAAGTGTAATCGGGACACGACGAACGGCATACAGAGCGATAAATATAAGGCCAGTAGGATGGGCATTGTGATACACACGTTTGTATAAAAGGTTGACCGCTTATCACAATATAAGGTCTTTTAGATGAGCATTTTGCCGCACATTTTCCTCCATCAATCAAAGGAGCTTCTGAAGAATCGCAACTGGTTCTGCACGCGCGGTTATAAAGGACTGTGTTGTTAGGGCATCGGTCGATACAGTCAAATCCAAAGAGTGCCAGTCTCTCTGGGCACCTGCAGGTTTTTTTTCAGTTATTGAGTCGAGCTGGTCATGATGATAAGAACTTACTCGGATACACAAGTTTTGTTGTTCAAGTTGTACGGTGCTTCCTAGACATATTTCATGAGCAGATGGATATAGATGGATGTTACTGTGACTTACTGCAGGGCAAAATTCCACGCAAGTATTGTTATGTTGTTTTTTTCCCGCAGGGCATTTGTCGACACACATGTCACCGTCGAGCAGTGGTTTAGACGGAGGACAAGTTTCAACACATACTGGGGATTCATAATTGAGTATGACACGAAACTTGCCGTGGCAGTGATATCGACAAACTTGGCCGTCATATACCATATCTTTTGGACACTGCAGGCATTCATGGATGAATTTTTCAAAGTCAAGTTATATGCTTTTGTTGTACTTACGCTACTTGTGCAGAAAGTACTGTTCAGGAGAAATTTGTTGGGTGGACAGCTTTCTAGACAGTTTTCTCCATCTTGTACTCGATACATTGGGCATTGATGTCGACAAATGCGACCGTCTCGAAACGGCTTATCTTTAGGACAGCCATAATTACACTCCTTGTTTTCCAGATCGAGCCCTAAGCATTTGGTGTCGGTTTGATGTTATTATTCTCTGTTGTCAAAAACTGTTTGCGTACATTGATATGGATTGCATTGTGCTACACAAAGTAGACCGTTCTTGAATGGTTTCCAAGAAGGACAACTGGAACGACATATTTTGTAGTCTTGAACAATGTCGATGTACGGATGTGATGAAGGACAGCTTGTTACACAGTTTCGATCCTCGGTGATATAGGAATCTGGTGGACCTAGACGATAATAGGATACAAGTGAGAATGGATAGCAAGGACTGTTGAAGAAAATGTTTCTCACAAGCTTTGACACATGTTTTTGCAGAAATGAACATATCCTGGGAGCATGTTTTGGTGCATTGAAGACTCTCTGTATCCAGAAAATAGTCAGAAGGACATTGTGGATTGGTTTCATTGGGCAGAAGAATGCGTTTGGTTTCAAGGATACCAGAAAAAGTAGACGAAGAAGTAACAGTGTTGTCAGGTTGCACCTCTGTTGCAAGAAGAAAGTGAGCGAGTGACAAAGCTACAAATGCTCCAAGTACACTCGAAGCCTTTATCATACTATAATATTTTTGAAAAACTGTTTCAGTCAAATTTGGACAATGCGAAATAATTCATTTCGTTGGCTTGAGCACCTCGCTATATATAGGAAAAAAAGGCGCGCAAAACCAAAGCATTTTTCTTCACAGTTTTGTGTAGTGCATGAAAGCCCGCCAAAATTGTGGGTGATGCTTCAGGAATATTTCATGAACAGTTGTTTTGTACAAATGGTAGAAAGACGACGCTATAATACGTTTGTACGATAGTTCAAGTTTCAGTTTGTTGTGTTGCATTTTATAAACTTGTGGTCTCGAGGAAATTGAAAAGTGCTTACAGAGGAAGCAATCTTACTTTTGACAAAGAACGTTTCTTTTTGCGAGCTGACTTTCTCCCTTTGCAAGGATTTATTTTATTCAAACTCATTCCCAGAGACTAGCTCCATTCATATTGTAAGAATATACCCTTGATACCCTGATGGTAGCTTTTTTGCATCGGAACAAATGAAAGAAAAGGTATTCTTGGGAATTTTTCGATATCTAGGCTTGTACTAGGGGTCTTCAGATGACAGAAAAGGAGAAGTTGTTGTGTTTCATACACGGTAGAAATCCACTTCATCTTTAATGCTTGAGAAATTGTGTGGGCGGGCTGGCGTAGAAATTAGCTCGGCCGTATGAGCCAGTCGCGTGGTCGGAACCGGCGAATCTTCATTTTCACAATTTATGACTGCGCGGCCTAAAGATGCACGGATCTAATTGGTTATCATGTCACTGTTCCATTGGATTTCTTGGGATAGATTGAACGAATGGCATGATACCGATGCCTTTAAATGCTTCGAGCTTTTAATTTCTTGGAGTTTTAACTTCTTGTCTGAAGAATGGAAATTACGGAGAACACTGCAGTTATATCTTCAGAGATAGACGAACAGAAGAAAGAACCTTTATTTCGAGGAAGTTTGGACGGGCATGAGCTTTCAGAAGAACTCCTAAATGACGAATTAGAGAAACTAGAGGTGCAGTTGAGTGAAAGCAAAGTGTCTTTCTTCAATTCGATTACACTGGGTAGCCCGCAGATATTTACCTGGGTCCTTGTTGCGTTTGCTTCCATGGGTGGTTTACTTTCTGGACTTGATCAGAGCTTAATTAGTGGAGCGAATCTTTATATGCCGGCAGACCTACACCTGGATAGTGGCCAGGTTTCTTTGGTTGATTCTTTGATGCCTTTGGGTGCTGTTTTGGGTGCATTAATGTAAGTGCACTGCTTTAAAACGCATTTTTGATTTTTCTTACAAATATTATATAGACTGTCCCCTACTAATGAACTTTTGGGTAGAAAACTATCTATCATCGTTGCTTGTCTTTTGTATACGTTGGGTGCTGGTTTAGAAGCGGGAGCTCATTCTGTAGGAATGATGTATGCTGCACGTTTCATTCTAGGTATGGGCTTGGGCTTAGAAGGAGGAACTGTTCCTGTGTATGTTGCAGAGTGTGTAGCGAGAAAATTCCGAGGCAACCTTGTTTCCTTATATCAGTTTAATATTGCCCTTGGTGAAGTTTTTGGTTATGTTGTTGCTGCAATTTTCGTCAATGTTTCAGGAACCTGGCGTTGGATGTTGGGATCTTCTCTCCTGTTTTCCACTGTTTTACTCATAGGCATGATTTTCATGCCCGAAAGTCCCCGTTATTTAATGCATAAAGGTCGTGAAGTTGAGTCATATAGTGTCTGGAAACGAATTCGTGGTGTGTCAGACATAGATGCGAAACGAGAATTCATTGTAATGAGACATTTGGTTGAACAGGAACAGGAAGAGAAGAAACGTCTTCGATATCCTTATTTGGATTTCATAAGGGTGCCGAGATGTCGTCGAGCTATTGTGTTTGCCAACATTATGGTTTTCTTGGGCCAGTTTACAGGTGTCAATGCCATTATGTACTACATGAGTGTTCTTATGAGTGAAGTTGGTTTCTCTGCCAAGAAATCCGTATTTATGAGTCTGGTTGGCGGAGGTTCCTTATTACTAGGTACTATTCCAGCCATATTATGGATGGACCGATTTGGTAGACGGGTTGCAGCCATTACTCTTTTGCCAGGTTTCTTTATTGGATTGCTTATTATAGGATTTGGTTATTTTATACCTTTGTCTAACGTTCATGCTGCAGAAGCAGTTTACATCGCAGGTTTAATAATTTATATGTGGTTCTTTGGTTCTTATGCGTGTCTTACTTGGGTTCTCCCATCAGAAGTTTACCCAACATATTTACGTAGTTATGGAATGACGAGTTCCGATGCCACCTTATTCCTTTGTGCTTTCATTGTCACTTACAACTTTACACGAATGCAAAACGCTATGACCAAGACTGGACTAGCTGTTGGTTTCTACGGTGGTATTGCTGTACTTGGTTGGATATATCAATTGCTTTTTATGCCAGAGACCAAAAATAAGACGCTAGAAGAAATTGATCTTGTCTTTTCGAAACCGACCAAGGAGTTGGTAAAGGAGAATTGGCAATCCGCCAAAGAAACTGTTTCGGATTTGTTCCACTTGCGTTGGAAGCGGGCTTTTGGGCTTGAGCAGAACTCGTAGTTGGTTTGTTTTCTTACTTTTTTATATGTGTCGTATTTGGAAAGACCAATAAAATGTGGTTTCATAGCAATGATGAAAGATTAGAGGTTAAGCTCCTCCACCGCACGCACGAGTGGGAAGTCAACACTCCACGAAAGCTGATTGGCTGCAAATGTTTCCCCAACCGGCCAATATTTAAAGACAGACACGGTAACATTCTTTCTTTCTCGTTGTAAATTGCTAGTTGAAACAACAAAATGGGTTCTGTTGGCGAGACTTCTACTTTCCTTTTTACCTCAGAGTCTGTTAACGAAGGTCATCCAGATAAAATATGTGACCAAGTAAGCCGTTGTTTTGTTTTTTTGCAAAGTTTATCTCACTTTTCTTTCTTGTGTCAAGGTTTCCGACGCTGTCTTGGATGCCTGTCTCGAAAGAGACCCTCTCGCAAAGGTAGCTTGTGAGACCGCAACAAAGACAGGGATGGTTATGGTTTTTGGAGAAATTACTGTAAAAGGTGCCACTATTGATTATGAAAAGGTCGTCCGAGACACTATCAAGGAAATTGGCTTCGATGATGAGAAGAAGGGGTTGGACTACAAGACTTGTCGTGTTTTGGTTGAACTGCATCAACAGTCACCTGATATTGCACAGGGAGTACATGAGAACCGTGCAGCTGACGATGTTGCTGCGGGTGACCAAGGAATTATGTTTGGTTATGCCACAGATGAGTCACCAGACTACATGCCCTTGACGCATAGTTTTGCAACTCGTCTTGGAAAACGACTTACCGAAGTCCGTAAGAAGGGTATTTGCCCTTGGGTTCGTCCAGATGGAAAGACACAAGTAACTATGGAATATCGCAAGGAGAATGGTCACTTGGTACCTTTGAGAGTCCATACCGTGGTTATATCTACGCAACATGACGATAATGTTTCGAATGAGAAAATTCGCGCAGATTTATTGGAAAAAGTTATCAAGGAAGTTATTCCTAGTAAATATTTAGATGACAAGACAGTCTATCATTTAAACCCAAGTGGACGTTTTGTGATTGGTGGACCGGAAGGTGATGCCGGATTAACTGGTCGTAAAATCATTATCGATACTTATGGAGGTTGGGGTGCTCATGGTGGTGGTGCATTTTCTGGAAAGGATCCAACCAAGGTTGATCGCTCAGCTGCCTATGCTGCGAGATGGGTTGCCAAATCTATTGTTGCTGCAGGATTGGCAAGACGTTGCTTGGTTCAGTTATCCTATTCTATTGGAATAGCTTCACCGCTTTCTATATTTGTGGACACTTATGGTACTGGAACCAAATCGGATCAGGAAATTTTAGAAATAGTTAAGAAAAACTTTGGTAAGCATGTATTGTTGAAATAACTGACGATGTGAACTGAACATTGTACTATATCAGATCTTCGTCCTGGTCGCATTATTAAGGACTTGAATTTATTAAGGCCAATCTACAAACAGACTGCAGCGTATGGACATTTCGGAAGAGATCCCAAAGTGGAACCGACGTTTACTTGGGAAATACCGAAGAAACTGGAATTTTAAATATGCAATAAATATTGTTGTGTCAAAGAAAATATTCATTTCACTTTTTTTTGTGCTTTGGGGAACGTTTTTCTTGAGGTAAAGCTTTCCTTTCCAAATCATCAAATACATATTCGTTATAAGTTCGTTTTCCACGACCTAGAAGGATGACAGTATATATCGATAGTTACTTGCGAAGGAATCCAAAACATACTCTGAACAGATTCCTTCTCATCAAAACGATCATGATAGCCTCGACGAACTCGGTTCCATAACTTGGCCACGCTTTGTGAAAAGTCAACCTTATTTCATTGCTAAGCATTTACAACAATCATTTGTCGAGTTTTACTTACTCTTATTCTTCGGTCATCGATCAGACAATTGTTCATTTTAAAAAACGCTTGTTCACAACACTTGCGATCGGGAAACTCAATAAAGCCATAACAAAGGGATTCGCCTGTGACCTTGTCTTTAATTATTTCAGCCTATCCAAAGTATTTTCATAGGAATCATTTACAATTGTCTTGGAACGAACCTTGCATTCACCAAAACGGGAAAAAATAAGTTCCAAGTCTTCAGCACGAGTCACAGGATTCAACTTGCAAACAAAAAGTGTCTATTTCGAATTACAAGAGTCCATATCACCATCGTTTGAGTCGTACAACTTACATTGTCAGGCGGTTTTATTTCTGCATCCGGAATGTCTCCAATAATTTCCAATACTTCTGCCCGAGAACGAGCTTCCTTTCTACGTCTCAACTTTTCTCTCTCTTCGCTATCCAATTGTTCTTCTTGCCAAGGCTCCTCATCATCATCTTCTACCAGAAGAATGCCTTGAAATGTTTCCCATCAATGCTTCTATATAAAACTTACCTAGTCGAACTTCAAAAGTATTCTTGCTTTGTTTTCTATTCTCCAGTTCAGGAGATGCAGGAATGGGTGGCATTCCTGGTGGGTCTGGAAACGGGTCATCCAATATAATAGTATGATATATACGAATCACTTGAAAAGGTTTCTTTTGTTCATCCACAAGAACAGATTCTATTGCTTCTATGGTTTCCCAGCCCTATAGAAAATAAGACAAATAAATAGTCAACTTGTAGAAATCCAAGTGTATGTACCTCCTCGACTTGACCAAAGATAGTGTATTTGTCATCCAAATAGTCGAGTTGATCACTGAGAGTAATAAAAAACTGACTACCATTCGTATTTGGCTGACCAGCGTTTGCCATAGAAACTCGTCCTTTGCGATTATGACTGGCATACAGAACATTGGTCAACTCTATTCCAGTTATATCGACAACTTACATACCGTAGTTTAGGTGTAAATTCATCTTCAAAATAACGCGCTTGTTCTCCAAAACACATACCATATATACTTTCACCTCCTTTTCCAGTGTTTGTAGGGTCACCTGTTTGTATCACAAAACCCTAAGAGTCCCAGAGCACACTCCACCAAAGAAACCAAAGTAATCAACAAACATACTTTATCTACATAATGAAAAGTACAGTAATGATAGTATTTGATCTTGCACAACTTGAGAAAATTTTTACAAGCCAAAGGCGCAAGCTCGGTGAAAAGGTCGATAACGATGTCGCCTTTCGAAGTTTGGATCAGCACACTCATCGAAAAAGTTGGAAACACACAAATGGACACTTGGGTCCACTTTATAGAAACTTTAACAACAAAAACACACTTAGGCTGTGTTGCTGCAAATCTGCAAAAACACAAGTCCGTCGGTGGTATTAATAAACGAGAAACGCACCGAATCGAGTTGAAAAGGTCCAACTGTGGAACACGACTCCGAGTTGTTGGAGATGGCAGTTACTTCGATACCCGAACGAAAGAAACTATTTGACGCGGTTTCAAAGAATCCTCCTTGAGAAGAGGACCCTTCACTTTGAACGTTGCTTTGCAACTCATCCAATATACTTTGAGCTTCACCTTGCGCGTTACTGGAACCTTTACTAGACGTGGATCCTTGGGAAGCTGAATTGGCACTTCCTCCGAAGAAGTTGGAAGCTGACTGTGCGATTGAACTTGAAGAACCTCCTTCAGCTGACGATGCCTCGACACTGGATTCTACACTTGCTTGAAAAAAAGGTTTTGCACAAGATAAGCTGTGACAGATACAAGTATCGAATATGCTCCAATAACATTTGCAAATGCCATTTTCTATAGAAGCACAAGGAAGACAACGTTGCTTATACCGCCAAACACAACTCAAGTCGGTAGAAGCTTTGGCACTGGCCTCCGCTGCAGCACTGCCTTTTGGACCTGCTTCTGTATCAGCTTGGCTACTACTGGTTACTCCATTCGGTCCTGATTGGCTGTTTGAAGAATCCTGTGCCGATGCATCTCCTTTTGTTGCTGAATCACTTTGTGCTTTTGTATTTGGAGTGTTGGCTTGACCTGCAGAAATAGCTTGTCCGCTTCCAAAGGAAGATGAAGAAGTTGTTGATTGGGAACCTTGAAAATTAATACCACTTATTATAGAGTCGAAGCTGTTTGAACCGCTTGAGCTAAAAGCCGCACCATCTTTTCCTGAACTTGCACTTGAACCAGCTGCAGTCGTACTTTTGCCATTGGTACCAGCAGTTACTCCTTTGGCATCAGCTGAACCTTGAGTTGATGACAAGGAGAAACTTGAACTGCCTTGTGAAGAAGTAGAGCTAGAGTCAACCGAAGATGCAGTACCTTTTCCATCTGATTCTACTTGAGAACTGGACGTGGAAGATTGTTGGCCACTGGTGGACGAAGATGAACCTGAAGCTTCAGCATTTCCAGAAGAAAAGGAAGAAGAGAAAGTTTCAGTATCTGCCTTGGAGTGGACTGCAACTGTAGCCAAAAGTAGAATTGCAAACAAATAACACAAGTATCTTTTCATAGTTTCGGAATAGAAAAGAATGAAAACAGTTTATTGAAGGGGCCTTTATAAGACTTGAGAAGATGTCGATTCGTGCTGTTATTTCATTTCTTTATAGGTCGATTGGATTTTCTAAATATAGAAATGCAAGCGAAAGACCCACACGCAAACAATTTTTCTCGATTTTGCCAGGCTGTTTTCCCCTTTGACAGCCTGGAGGGAATTAGTAGTTCAACTATAACTTGACAGAAGCATCCTTCCTAACATTTCAAAGAATGATATTCACAGCCTTGGGAAGCTTACTTTAACTTCTCACAGTACATAACTAGTCTCTGCTTGGACTCATTGAAAAGTACTGAAACTACCACTAAATCCTTAAAAAGAAAACAAACAAGCACGATTTTTATTGCAGAGACTAAAACACGTTGGTAGGAGAAAACATATTTAACTCTTCTTGAGAAAAAGTGAACTCATCCAGGGTTTCGACCATCTCTTCGAGTTTGTACGCTAAATCCTTAGGCTTCTCATTTGGGAAGTCTACCTCCAGTATGAAACAGTTCCTATTAGTAGGATAGTTTGAAGAATCGCAAGCGATAATCTGATTCTTTGTTTCTGTGAGCATTCGGACTGCTTTCACATAGTTGTCTGCTCCTTTTCCTTTGATAATTATAGCAGTGTCCTTAGGAAACTCCTCCTTTTGAAGTGCAGGAATAAGTTTTAATTTCATAACTACGGAATAGATATACTTAATTATGTTGAAAATTGTCTTCAACTCATCATCTGAAGGAACTTCATCTGCACGCATATTGCATAATTTCTGCAATCCATATAGTAGATTTTTTCCATAGGAAGGTTTCCGGAACTATCTTCTACGTTTATTACAGCTGTCATAATATACTCAAATATTTCCTGGTTCATCATGGGTCTGTAATATTTGAATAATACTTCACGTATCTGCCCCTCTTCCAAGCCACTAGTGAGAAAAGAGTTCATCCCGCAAATATAATATACCAAAAAAACAAAAAAAGGTGCCTATATAAAGAATTTTGAACGAGAATATTTTAGAAGATTAGAGAAAGAAATATTCCAGAAAATATGGGTTTAAATAAAGGAGGACTACCTACGCTTTTCGGGATTTTTAATTTTTAGAATGGTGCTCAGGTCAAGTGAAATGCACCGCATCCTACTTTCTACCTTCCCAGATATTATAAATGAGAAAATATATAAGGGTTTATTAACCGGTATTGTAGCTTCTCAGTTCATACATAATGAATATGCGAATATTGTTGTGCAGTGTATTTCGATTCTTGCTTCAAGAGATAACTTTCAATATTTCTACAAACCTGATGAAAAAGTTCTTGCTCCGAAAAGAGAATTTATGCAATACTTCAGATGCCATATTATAAATTTATACTATCCAGTAATAACGGGAAAACTTTTAGCAGCACTTCATAGTAATAATTTCCCGGTAGACACTATCGTGCTGGTGTATGGATTAAACTCAGAAGTCTTCGCAGAGTGTCTGGCGTCTCTGTGTCCCAAAAGACCTGTATTTTTTCATAAGGAAAAATCCACCAGCAATAAGTGCTATCAAGATAATACCAAAAACAATAAACTGAATATAGTACTTGTTGTTCTTGGTTTTAGCAGAACAGGTAGGAACTTTGACTGTTTTCAAATATCGTCTGCTATAAAAGTCGAAGAGGTCCATTTCATTAGGAGGATTGCTTACTAGAGAACCTGCTAGAATCAATTCTTTTTCTGTAGGTTCTTTTACTACATACATGGATACTTTGTCATTCTGTACGAGTGCGTATTGCAGGCCATTGATTAAGTACAGCTTATTGTGTTCATATGTTTCATGGAAAGGAGAAACAGCACATTCTAAATGTGGGTCATACCTCTCATTGAAACAGCCGTAGATGAAAGATCCTATAGTCCCAGGCTTGAAATACTTCATAGGCATGATTTCTTTAAGTCTTTCTTCCATTTCTAACAGCTTCTCTGGGTGAAGTTCCTTTATATTCAGAATGTCATCCCTGAATATACAGGGTTTACAGGAGAAATAGTGTATACTTCCTTTAGTACATGTTTGTTGAGTTCTTTTGCAATGGAAGTAGTCTTATCTAGATCAGCTTGATAACTACTATCATCTATAATTTCTTCAATCTTCATTTTAAATGGAAGCTCTATATGTAGCTTTCACTGTTATGGACTTCACTGTTGCTGTGATGATAGGACTTTCCTTGTATCTTCTTTATAAGATTTACAAGGAGTCAGAACACCAAACACCTCCATCAAATTCCTTGTTTGCTCCATGTTCCAGGTCAAGAAATGAAATGGTAGACTTGAAAAAACAGGGAAAACATTGTTATTCAGATATTTATTACGCAGTGCTTCCTAATAATTTGAAGGTATTGGTTTCGCCAGTATCTTTGAAATATGAATACTCCTGCAGTGACTTTTGTAATAAACGGAATCAGTCTGGGCTGTGTTCTGCTCCCAATAGAAAATATAATAGGTGTATAAGTACAATAAAGCCTGTGAATTGTAATTCTCCGTCACACCCTGTAGAATATTTGGGAAGCACACTATACTATGTTTATTCTTCAGCAGAAGGAGTCATTTGTAAAGGCTCAGTCTGATCTTCTACATACAAATTGACTCTAACTAGACAAGCATTCAACAGATACTGTAAATACTTGGAAGAAAAAGGGACAACTAAATCTTTGAACTCTGATTGCTCTCCACAATGAATACAAACAGAAAACAGTTCATTGTTTATGCACCTTTTGAAACCAAACTGGTGACATTTGGTGCAAATAATGCAGCTAGTTCCATCACTGCTAAGACAATATACCTTTCTCGCAGGAAATTGTAAGCACCATGAGAAGCAATACCTCTTCTACTCCTTGTGTTACTTATCTTATCAAGATAAAATTTACAAATTCCACCCCTCGGGTGGATTACTAACAACTTATAAAAAAGTAGACACTACCAACTTTCTCCAAAATATTCCTCAACTCACTCCAGTACCTTGGTTAAGTCCTACAGGTGCAGTATTGGATGGCAAAACTGGGTCTATAGTGAAGTATATTGATATACATAAATTCAGAGTTCTCCAGAAGGTGAGCTTTGAATTTGTGAAGCGTCCAACTGAGCAAGCAGAAAACCTCCTCAGATCCAATGGAGACATCCTCGACTAAACTGTCTGCTGTATGAGAATCCCTAGATTCACAAAGAAAGTGATCTACAAATTCCACCCAGGCCTGTGAGTCGCAATACCCACTGGGCCACGGAAAACATAGGGTTTAATTTTCATTTGTAGCAGACGCAGGATGAATTCTATGGGGAAGGGGGCCAGGATTGAATCTGGGACCTTCTATTGTCTCAATAGCAAAGATACTTTAACACGCTATTTCGAAACAACTCTTCTATGTAAAACAATATGAACATTTTATGAAAAATCCCGCATGGTAGTAGAGAATAGTAGCTGCTGATTGAGAACTATCCGAAACTGCCCTTTGCTATCAAATATTCTAGAAGACAGACCTCTAAATAACTACTTCCTCGGCTGTTTTTGGTTTTTATAATTTTTGTAATGGAGGTCCAACCAAAAGAAATGAAGCACATACTATTCTCTACCTTTCCAGATACAGTGAGTGAAAAAATATATCAGAATTTATTATCTAATGTTGAATCTTCTAAAGTTATACCAAATGAAGAAGCGGATATAAGGCTTACATTGCTCTGACTGCTTCAGGAGACAACTTCCAATATTTCCGGCTCTAGAGAGAAAATTCATAAGGATCCATATAATAGCATTATACAAGCCTATTTTTCAATGTCGAGTAGTTTCATCTATCCAGAACAAAAAGTTTCCACTAGATACTTCAATCTCGGGCTAAAATCAGAGACTTTTGTGCAGGAATTTCTTATTACTTCTATAGACGCAACCAGTCAGCTATCAAGAATATCAAAGCCAATAGTATTACTGCTAATAACGATTTGTATGTGAATAATTCTATCACAGCGAATACTGTAGTCACAAAGACTTTTGGTACGGTGAATCCTCCGTTTTTGCACACTTCTTGAGGTGGGAGTGATTATGGTACCTTTAGCTATGATTGATGAAGAAGGTTCAGTCCTATCTCCGCAAGAGTAAGAAGGGGGTTCGTTTAAATATGAAGGTACTATGCTTATGTAACAGGATATTATTTCTGCCAACAGCTTGGAAGTACTGGTTTCTACCAAGGTATTTTGAACCTGGTAGTGAAATTCCTTTGAAAGTGGACTCTGGTAGTTTCATGTGTCAGATGCTAGCTTCTGCTCATATTTGAAGGAGAAGGTAGAAGATGATGTGGTTGGCGATGGAGGTTTTTTGAAGAGAGGGTGATTTAGGCTTCAATTCCACTAAGAAAGCAAAGTTGTATAGTTGCGTTCGCAGTAACAAGTAGAGTTTATTTATGGTGACGAAGAACAAGTTGGAGTTTATTTACCCCTAGATCTGGCAGGATCTCTGCTGAAGCACAATTGAGGCTGTAACTCTACTAAGAGAGCAAGTTTGTAACGAAACTATCAACAACACTTCATTTTATTTCATATGATGCATAGCATAATAAGTACCATCCAACATTCGATAGTTAAGTTTTTAGTGTCTTGCTCAGTTCTTCAAAGTACGGCCTCTTCGTCTTGGCTGTATTGTTGTAGAAGCTTTTCTATGAGATTATATATTGGCTTGCGTCTGGCAAAATAATATGTTCTTTCTTTCGATGCTCTTCTCCACGAAGAGCCTCTGGTTCTATTCTATTGCTGAATGGACTCTCTATTTTCTATTCCAAACAGAGAATCTTCAGCAACTTCACGTATTTTAGTTAGATATCTCTCCATATAAATTCCTTCATGGGGTCATATGAAGAGTTCTTAGGTTTCTTCCTTCGAATCATCTTTTGCTCTTCCAACTCTCAAAGTACTTCCTGTCTCATTTTGAGTCTTTCTCGCGCCTTTTCGTCTCGGTCCTTAGAGAATAGAATTTGGTTCTTAAATTGTCCAAACTCTTCGTCTTTTTCTAGCTCAGGAACAGGTATTGCAGTAGCATCTTGTAAATAGACAGTTCCTATAAATCGATAAAAGCGATGATTTGACTCCAACCAGCGGAAACAGAGTCTTTTTATCATCTCAAAGGAAGGAGTAACTAGAGACCTGGGAATATCTGTACTGGACTCTATACTCAGCGACCTTTGATGGCTGCTTCTGGAGAGTGTGTCACATAGAATCTGGCTGTAAGATCGTCTGTACTCCACAGCCCTTGTTGCTGGATTTTCCTATGAGGAACTCCCTTCGATCATCTCATGTAGTTAGCTGCAAAATGTCTGCAGCTATGGGTAACATTCATAAGATTAATATTATTAACCTTGTAAATTCTTTTTAGCAAACTATTATGCTCCTTGTATTCCACAGCAAAAGGCTTTTCTTTTGCTGATGGAATGTTGTATTTATATTTTGCTACCATGAGACGAGAGAGCTTTCCTATAGTGCAAAGCTCCAGGTCTTTGTTTCGAATTATATATATATATATATATATATATATATATATATATATATATATATATATACCCGGTGCTCGTAACTGTTCGTCTTTGATAGATTGGATTCTATCCTGAGGCCACCAACTCCGTTAAGTTCATAGTAACTCAAGTTGGAGTAGAATATGTTCTGTAGTGTAGAAATTCTACTTGCTGTGAGACTCTAGCCAAGAAAGCTAGTCTATGAGAGCCGCAAAGGTGTGAAGCTTCCAACGTGATCGGAGACAAGTCAGTATAAGAAAGTAACTTCAGACCTTCCTTGTTTTCTTGTAGGAAGGGTTCGTAGCGGCTCTCTTCCTGCTGGTGTCTAGCTTCTGTCGTTTTTGGTACTCCTTCGTCACTTCCCTGACCTTCTGCTCATCTAGAACTATATTATTTCTCCTTAAATATACTCTCAGAGCAGATATTTTAGATCTGAGAGTAGTTGGAGCAACATCCCCTTCTGCAACCAGACTCTGAAGGAAATTACAGGGGCATTTCCCAATTCAAGGTCATTCTGAGAAATATACCAAGGTATTGCCCCTCAGAAGAGGCCATAGTATAAGCTGAACTGCCTCGCTTTCGTGCTTCATTCATTCTACGAAAAACAATCTAGTCACTGACGGAAAATCGTGTTTTCCGTTTTGGCAAACATTGGAAAACACATTTGTACAATAAGAGAATTTACGTACCCTTGATTTTGAGCCATTTATTTAGGAACTGTTCCCAAGAAATGGCGGATGTGGCGGTCTGTTATGAACCGCCACCGCCATCTCAGAAATGTTGTTTTCAAAGTCGCTGGAAAAATCATCAAGCACAATTCATAGAGCAAGTTGCATCCCTTTAAAGTTGAAATCAAGCAAATTTTCTATGCAACGCGACTCTGCAACTGTCTAATGGGACGGTGTTGCTCCATACAAAAGAAAAGAATGAAACGAACACAAAAACACGCAAAGATGAAAGAATATTCTGTTTACAGTCATTCTCAAAATACCATGCTATCCCAGTGCTTAATAAGGTTTCTTGAAAGATCCACTAATTTATTGCAAATTAGTCTTAGGATCGCTGCAGTACCTATGAAATCAAAGAAATGTCTGATAGGCTTCTCGTTATCGTAAATAAAAGTCAAAAAAGCTTCATGACTTTGTCGGAATTATGTATTTCAAACGTTTCTGCACATTTAGGCTGTGCTTTGACCCGGCACGGAGCATCAACGTTTCAAACCGTTTGTGGCAGAAGCAGCACAGTATATTATGGCGACATGTTAAGACATGCAAGTTTCCAAGTTTTGTGAGTTTGAGGGCATTACAAAATGCACAAAACTATTCAAAAGCAAGGGCTGCAAAAACGAAACAACCTTTCCACTAGGTACTTGTTGGAAAATGAACAAGGAAATAGATCGTTTTTCGTTTTTCCAATCGATGACCAACACACGAAAACCGAGCTGCACTTGAAAAGTCACTATGGCTTGATACCTTTTGTCACCAGGATTCTTACCTCGCACCTTCAAAAGCTTCTCTTTCGTTGCAACCCTATCCCAACCAAGAGAATCCAACAAATTCGGTCGCTAATTTCTTACCAGCACGGTCTTTCCACATCCAAATAAGTGCCGAGCAAACGGCCAAAGTAAGCTTGTAGTTTGTTTCTTTCAGTAACTCGTCTCGACAAACTTGTAGCTTGTAGAAAGTATTTGTTACTACAAAGACGTCTCTTCGACGGTCTACAATAGCTACTTTGTAAAATGAGCTCTCTTTGTCGAGCTCAGCGAAAGAAGACATGCTCAAGAGCAAGCAAAATATTCTCGTGAGCGTATGCCACTGTGCCTTTGAAGCATTTCTCCATGAGGGCGCGGGACTGTCTCTTTTACTATCGCTCTCTCTACTCAAAATAGCTCCACCAGGTTCAGAGCCTATTCGACTGTGAGGCGACCAAGCACAACATACAAGTGAAAAGTTTCACCAAGTTTCTCCCCAGTCCGCCTAACAAACAGACTAGTACGAGGAGTGGATATTTGGTTCCTTCTCAAGTAAGGTCACATCTGCAAAACAACCCTTTTCCCAGCAAACAACCCACTGGGAGATAAAAAATTTACCCAGGAACAAAAAGATACAAAGTTTGCTGTCATTTGTATAAACTAATCCTAGTCTTTTCTTATGCAGAGACCTTGCAACAAAAAGCCACAATAATCGTTAAGCTGGGGAGATCTGAACGAACGAGATAAATGTACAATGCAATCCCGGAGCTAGGGCTATTCACTGCCGAAAGTGTCAAGTTGCTGGAAGCATAAATGGGAAGAATGCTGAATGCTGCATATTAGATATCTGGAACTAGAGATCAAAAAAATTGCAAGTTATTGAATTCTCAAAATTTACAAGTATTCTTGGACTGACGAATACCGCTTGCGTTGGTTTCACTTGAATCTCATCCAGAAAGTTTTCGTGAGGCTTGAAGCATTCAAGGTAAGTGAAATCTTTGGAGGTAACTTTTGAAACCAAGAAGGTATTGTAACATAGGTTTTTGCTGGCTCCACATACCATATTTGGATTTGTTTTATCATTTGGTCCAATCAGTTTTATCGGTCATGTACAAACCTAAATGAGTACTATCATAACAGATTGGCATTGCTACTAAAGATGAATACCAGTTATTCGTAACGTCATCTTGTTCTCTTGAAGGATTCTCACGATAAATAAGCTGTTGGAGCAGTTACAAGGCTTAGTAGTATATATTAATCTTTTTCACTGTGGTTGCTAGTAGAAATTCAAATGATGTTAATCCTTTGAAAGGAAATGAAAGTTTTGGATAAAGTTTATGACGTAGAAGAACTTGTAAGGTTGGTGTATCTGTCTGCGGTCATTCGAAAGGATAAGGTAATAACTTTTTGTATATGCAATTCGTTGCAAGGTGGATTTCTCTGAGGATATTCTCGTCTCTGATGGTGTTGTTTTGTACTTGTTTGAGGATACAAGTTGACACAAATCGAAGGCACCAGAAGAAACCATTGTATATAAACATGTAGTTGTTTTATAGCTTCCGTTTTAACAATGTCTCGCTACCGGGAGCAATGAAAAATAAAGTTTGTAATAATGGTTATTGGAAGTTATCCTTCAACGGTTGAAAATTCAGTATAAACAGAGGTATATCTAGGAGCGAGGAGGAGTTGCATCTCTAACTACTCCATTGAACTTCCATATAGAATCAAACATTGACTTTGCTTTTTATGAGGTATGTAGCACTTCTCAAACAATTATAGTATGGAATATTCCTTGTAGCATTTTCCAGTGTACGCTTTATGGCACCGGAATTCTCGGATCTACAGTCATTCAAATAAACCAAATGTGGTCTTATTTCTACAAAACTCAAAACGGAGAAATGATATCAAGCTGTAAAAAACTTCATAGATTCCAACCTGTTTGTCTCTTGTCACACAGCCTTTCTTGTTTTGCTTGCCTTTGCGGCTCTAGAAAAGGCTTGAAAAATAGTTGCACAAGGCTATCCACTTTTCTATCAGCGCTGCGACAAGGAAGTGACAAGTCAGTTTTCAAGTGGTAGTTTTGCAACTGTGTCACAATAAAATCAGAATGGATAGCCTTTCTAAGGAGTCAGAAGTCAGAACGTTAAAACACTAGCACAATAGAGGGAGAAAGTTCTCGACGGTGGCAAATTTGCCAAAGCTTTATGGTTCCAACAAATGAGGACGCGAAAAAATATTCGTATTTTTGCTATATGGACATACCTGAGGTCTTCAAAGGAATGATTAAATGTATCCCAGTCGCAGAAGACTTTCTATCTAGTATATACCAACATATATTGGATAGAAAGTCGTTTTCAAATTCGTATAATAACTCTAAAAGTTTTTGCTGCAAGTTCTGTCAGAAAGCATTCTAAAGCTTTGCAGGATTCGTACTTGAGTACTTTAGACACTAGTTTTGAAGCTTCAGCAGCTGTTTATTGCCTTGTACTGTTTGGTGCTACGGAGAATCGAAACTGTATATGAAGCAGATATCGGGTAAATGTATTCAATCCATTTACAAAGATAACTTTGTAGACATTTTATGAGGTCACTATTGTGGCTTGTGCACGTTGAAACATTGCCAATTTCCTTCATGATCGGAGCGCCAACTTGTTAGGTTCATTGTGCCTATCATATTTCTAAACAGCGATAAAGAAGAAGAAATCATGACTATCGGTGAGGAAAGTCTACAAGGTCACGAAGGGCTCTTGATAGGTCTTGATATGCATGAAGGGATAGTACACTCTTCATGCCGTGCTTTGTCTAACAAACGGAACTTTGGTGTACTCACTACTTAATAGTCTTTTCGATCAACAACTGCTGAATGACGGTTTCGAGGAAACAATTACAAAGCTGCTTACTCCAGTGTATATAATAGTTGAGTTGTTCTTTTACGAGACTGCGGACCGTCGTGGCCGTTAGTGGCCGTCTATGCATGGACATTCAACTCTCAAGTTTCTTCAGATTTTATCCGTTTGACCGAACGTCGACTTGGTGAGCTGCGCCTGCTTCGTACTTTTTGTCCTACATCTATATAAGACTTCATGTAACCAGGAAAGTTGTCAAAAGTAAGAAACTCTACAAATTCAGGAGCGCTATCAGCTTTCGCGTCCTCTCGTGTCAATGGAGTCACATACAAAATAGATATTCGGTCTCGAAAAGATATGCCTTGCGAGTCTGTTACCACGAAGTCCATTATCTTCTTCCTGTCATTATACACAGGCGACACTTCAAAGGGCCCATCAAAGAACGAATTTAGCAACGAAGCAAGTGGAACAGTTCCACCAGTTTTCTCAAACAACAGTTCCAACCGCGCTGAATCTCTGTTGTGAACTGGAAAAGATGAAACAGACACCTGAATGAGGTACAACATCCAACTACCGTCAGTCATATCAACGTAGGCGTAATCTAAGCTGGGGTAATTTTCCCCAAATTTTATCCAATAGCTAAAATTGACTTTGGAACGTTGCGGCATAAACTTCTTCCCGTCAAACCTTAGCCATCGGACATTGGAGTTTAAATGGATCGTTCGATGGCTCGCTCGTGAATAAACCTCGATATCTGGACGAAACAGATAACATAAATACAAAAATAGCTGTTCAAAATATGCACCTCCACCACGACATTCCCTTCGAGTACGGTCTCATCAATACTTGCATTCTTCCACGAGAAACTTTACGCCCTCTGAAAAGATTCAAAAGCAGATGACGGTTTCCCAAAAAGGAAGAAATATCATGATAGGTGCAGCAACAAAACCCCATACTAATGCAAGAATGACCCAGAGTGTGAAGTAACAAATAGGAAAGACTTCATTGGGAGGACCAGTAGTGGCTATAGTATTTTCGCAACGAAGGCCAAAGTACAAGCGATCAATCTTGTCCATTTCCTAGTTTTATAAAGCTTCACTGGCGTCGTAGAACGACGAACGACTTCTACATCATCAGACTCTACCAATGTTAAACGTGTCTGCATATCCTGCCAATTGAAATTCAGAGGTTTCCAGATGCTAAGTATTGCAGGAACAATCGCAGACACAAAAATCCCACTCAAACTTGCAGCTAATACTGGATCACTACGATCTAGGCTACCCGCGGTGACTTAAGCACTGTGGAACAGTGCGTTCACAATCCATGTAACCATACTAGATATTTCTCAAGCAGCAAACCAACTGTAATAGCAAAAAACGGAATTCTTCCATAATTCAAAGAATAAAAGAACGGAACAACCGCAGGATCAATTCCGACAGCATGAAATCGATAATTCTAATTCAAAGGAATACACACATGATTCCACAATATTCCAATCGCTGCCATCAAAAAGCCAGAGACCACAATAGCAATCCTGGAAAACAAAGTAATGTGTTTTCCAGATGCATTTGGTCCGATGTCTGTGCGATAAATATCATATGTGGTTATAACACTGCCACTCACAACTCGCAAGAACTTCCAGAAGTTGCAGCTACAAAATCAAAATCGAAACAAATACAGCACCAGGCTTCCCCATCAACCTTACTGCCAATGCCAAATGAATGAGCCCTTGGTCTGCCTTTTCTATAGACACGTTAAGGTTTAAGGCTATCGCTCCAATTCCTCGAGTAGTGGAAAAGGTAAATGGTGTTGTAAGCCAACAAAGGACTCCTAGTACATTCCTATCCAGCTATTGTCTAGTGTCCCAGCCATACAAGGCCAAGAGGATATATCGACAAATTGAGCAAATGCTATAATAACTAGAAGACTCCAAATATCAAACCTTGCTTACTGAATATATTTACATGCGAACCTTTCATATTTCCGGCTACAGGTTTAGCGGCTGATTCAATGACCACTGCCATTAAAACACCCCAGTTGGAGTGTTTTCTCAATAGCCCAAAAGAGATAGAGGAGGAGGCCTCAACGCCAGCAGTTATGGACAAGGCTCTACCTGGCAAACTGCGAATTCCAAACTCTAGAGGTATCCATGTTTTCTGCTATAGAGCCCTCAGCCCTTACTCTTCACATTGGATACACAATAGAATCTTTCCTCATTCACACAGAAACTTTGAGAGGTGCACGTGACAACAATTGCATTCCAATACGAATTTCAGGCTCTAGGTCTATCCATGCCGTTTTGGCACAGAACAGACAACTAGAACCTGTCCTCGTTCGCATGAAAACTTTACTTTGTCACGTAACTATGCAACTTAGCGACTTAGATAACGGCATCAAGTGACTCGTGCGCTCAATAATACTATTGGAGCACGAAAACCCCTATCATCCTTGCAATACAATCCCTAGTAAGAGAGCTGCTTTCAATGGAGAGAAGATTGCAGACGTGCCTTTTAGGGCATGACATTGAATGACTGCTGCAACTACTCCTCTAGCTTTCCATTTTCAGTAAGCTCGAAATTCCTCCACAACTATAGATAGTATCCTTTGACAAGATATGTATGGTATCTATTCCTCCCTTAGCTATTGTTTTCCTGATGATGATCAATCAAAGGTTGCTTCCAACCAACTCAAATACTCCATGAGAGAAATTCTCAAATGTTTTTTGGAAAATGGAATTTGCTGATTGCGTCGGCCTTTTATAGACGTGATCTTTTTTTTGGGCGCCAAATCCACCAGTTAGAATTCCAGATATAGAAAAAGTGCACATTTTGATGCTGATCGAGTGTTAAAATACGCATCTCCTCAACTTTGAAATGAAGCATTTTGAATTATTTTATTTTGATAGAAAGTCAGGAGAAAGGAAGTGATTGACAACAGCAGTGATGTCGCACGTATCTATCAACTAGAGGTGAAGATGACTGCAAACCTTTCTGGAACGCATTGACAAAGTAGGTATCCAATTACCTACAACAAGGGATAAGGGTGCGAGTCAACTCATCGTTCTCTGTGAGAAAGTTTTTCCGTCAAGGAATTTAATTTGCAGATGAATTCCTCGCTATCAACACCATCGTTGTTGCCAAGCATCGCAGACATTATACAGTAGCATGAAAATTGCAGAAAAATCAAGCTCTCTATCTCCGCTAATTTACAACCCCAACGGACAAGGGAGCAAGGCTTGACAAAGAGGTGCAAAAATCAAACGGGCTAAAAACTTTTTCGAAATACTTTTTGGCCATGTTTTCCAATTCAAAAAAAATCCGGTATACACAACTCTGCGGTGAAGTGTTCCATCACTGTCAAACCACTCCTCTTGTACTTTTTTCAGAATTACTACAAAGAAACGCAGAACTCGTCTAAAGACGAACTTTCCAAATTCTTCTCTGTTCATAGAAAAAGAACAATATGAAACTTCATGCTTTCGCTGGAATGTTCAAATCTAGTTAGCGTTCCTACCGAGAAATGGAAATTGCAGGCTTGAGGGGGAATCTACACTGCGGGTTTGGAATATTACCATTAGCTTCTAGTGGATACAGAACTTGTTCTTACCGGCATTGATACTGTAGCAAGCCACTTTGACATATGCGACGCAATTACTCGGATAACAGCATTAGTGTTTCACGCACTCATCAATATTATTACCATTATTGTTTCTGACGCACCAGTCATTCCGATACTTGCCGCACAAGTTGCGGTGCTACCCCTACATAACGTTTCAAATGTCCATTCCGTTCCTATTAGGCCCTTTAAGGAAACGCTCATTTATTGAAATAGCCTAAAATAACTTCGACAAGTACGTACGGCCATACTAGTGGCACATGCGCCTGAACCCATTTCGAATTCAGAAGCTAAGCGCCCTCAGGCTTGGTTAGTACTGAGGTGAGGGATCACTCGGGAACCCCAAGTGCCGTACGTTTTTGCTACTTTTCTTTTATTCAGGCAGAGTTGAAATTTTTTTCAAGTATTTTGAGAGTAATGATATGTGCTGAAATATTTTTCAACTACTACAGGTTCTTTTTGCTTGACGCTGTTTAAAAACAACGGAATGATTCTTGTCCTGACCAGTCGATAGGGTCAAGGGTTGACTCGAAGAGGTATCCAATAACTTGTATTTTCCATCGTATGACAAGAGGCTTGTTGGAAAAAAGCAGCGGATAACTTTTGCGCCGATTGCGTCGTGCTTAAGTTGCTCACTTTTCTGCTGACCAAGAGGTTTCAAATCTTGCAGTCATCAGTGCAATACATTCCACTAGGAACTGGGACTGATCAACTAGGGCTAGATGCGTGTTGTTTGGTTGCGAGTTTCGTCGTTGTTCTTTGCCTGTGTTCGGCTATTGGTTCCAGGTCCTCATAGGTACTTTCTGAAAAAGAAAGTTCTTTAAAGATGAAAGTTATTTGCAATAACAGAGTCACAAACAGTTGTGCCAACTCTTTCAGCTACTTGTGTGTCTTGGCGATTGCAATATGGAGTCAGCGTTGTGTAACTAGATAGAATATACCAAGAATATTTTTTTATGAAATAATAGCGAAGCAAAGAGTTCACATTTGAGGTTTATTTCTCATGTAACTTCTTATACCAGCAACAACTCTCAGTCGAATTGCTGGGTCCTCAATACCCAGCCTTTCTAATACTGCAGTGTCAACTCCCACCAAGTCTTCCTCGATCATCACTTTAAGCATATCACTACATTCACGTTGCTTCAGACTCCGTCAGGTTACAATATGTCTTCAAAAATTCCATTCAATCAAACTTGACTTGTCGTGCTGAGCCAACTGAAGAAGAAACTGCCTTCATCTTTTTGCTTTTTGCTTGCAAGACATTCGATTCGATTGTTGAATGTTCATGTGCTCGTGTCACTGCACCAGCATCTTGCTTAGATTTCTCCGATGATAAAATTTTCAACGATTCTTGCAGAAAGTTTTCCGATAAAGTTCAGAGCAACTTGAAGTGACCCCACCATGCTCGACTATTACAAAACAGTCTCTTAAGCTTACTATTTGGAGTCGAACCAAGAAACTCTGTCAAGCTCCGAGGTGAGCAAATAACAAACAAGACAAGCTACGGAATCTTTCAAAGTTTCGTTCAACTCTATAAACAAAACAAGTAAAACGCCTATTCACTACTCGTAAAGTCTTTTGTTTCAATAAAAAAAAGATATCCTCTGCAGAACTTTGGAAAGTAACAACAAGTCGCTTGGGAATTGTAAACAAAGTCTGTCGCGTATACAATCAGAGAGTGAGTGTCGAATCCAATTTCCACAACTAAACTGTACCAGTGCAACATCCAGAAATGTACCTCGGCATATTTGTCAACGCACGTGAAACTGCTTCTCGTGTAAAACAAAGCAACCCCAACGAGGAATCCAACGTTCGGTCAATCTGGAAAGCTATTAAATCGAACCAAGTACGAAGTCACATATTCCTTGTTTTTCAGTGCCATCTCTTAAAAATGAATTTCCAGAAAACCTTTGTCATCTCCACCTGCTTTTGCGCAACAAGAAGCGTTCAAACAACGGTAAGGTACTTGAAACTCTTGACGGACTTGAAGACACCTTACAAATGCCAATTTATTCTGAGCTTTGGCGGATAGTAGTAAAAAATGGGGACACGTAACATTCTTAAAAGCATTCCTTGCAAACTACGGAAAAACAAACTACGTAACCCAGGGTTTGGAGAATCTATTACTTTCAGGTTGTCACTAACTGCAAGAGAACCTTGGTTCCGAGAAAAGGACAGCTTGAAAGAGTGCAACTACACGAAAGAAGCAATTTATCGTTTCCATAAATTACTTTTCCAATATATGAAAATACACTCAAGTAAGCCAACACCACAGTTAACGGTAATCACTACCAACAATGAAATGGCCAAATTCCACAAAGGCTCGAGAAGGAAAAGTGTGAAGCACGATCGCATCGTTACATATACACAAGTACACGTGCAAGGTTTGTTGGCGGGAAAATACTTCCGAGAACTAAAGTACAACTAAAGTATTTACTTTAAAGGGAAATGTGAGAGCACTGGTCAAGTTGTAGTAGTCTTGTGACGCTATTGCGTATGAGAGCCGACCTGTCGTGTCGGTTGGTTATCTGGCCTTGGAGGAAAGCTTGTGAAAGGAGAGCTTTTCTTTATCGGAAAAGACAGTTTTACCGAAAAACTCTTTTGACAACCTGACTCGGGTTTACTGATAGATATTCTGTTTGGTTGTTTTTGTGTAGCTCATCAAGTCTTGAACAGAGCTGGATTGTATATTTTGATGACAAACAGGAAGAGTTTCTCAGCGCTTTAGGATTGGTGTGTGTATAAAAGCGACAAAGGTCTGGCTTTGAAGTAATTTTCCGTCTCCAGAACTGCAATAGCCTATTTGCTTTAGAGTGTAGTATTTGTTAGAAAGTCCATAAAAAGTTGACCTGCTAATGCCATTGTTTATATGGGAAGAGTCGCGTCATTTTGTATTGTCGTTCACAACAAGGTTCATCTTTTGATGTTTTTTCGGTTCTTAAGAGTTAGTGCAGTGTTGAGAAGTAGCAGTACTTTTGGTGTGAGAGCCAATTTCTTGTCTTCTTGTTTAGAGACATCCTCTCTTGTCAACTCATGTGTCTTTCGATTCTGTGGAGTTGCTCTACGAAAGAAGAAACTTTTTTTTTTTTAGCGGTGTTGGTATCGTATTTTCACTGAGCTGCTGTGTTCCTTGTGTCTTTTGGGTTGTTCTGTTTCTAGTCCATATTGGCTTTGTAGTTTTAACTGCTTTTTTGGATAAAGTGGAAGAGAATCCACCTATAATAGTGCTATTGTTGTTTCCGAGGAGGCAAAAGCTGCTTGGACAATTTGAAGGTTTTGTCCTAAGCTCCTTTCCAAGGTGAAATTTTGTCTTTCATAGCCATAGTTTTATATGTGAAGACTAGTTGAGCTTGCAATCAAAAATACATTTACAACACTTATGAAACTGGGAATTGAGTATATTTATTGAGCTGAAAGGGAGGCGCGGACACTTGTTATATTTCTTGATGATATCCTTTTGAATTTCTTGACAAGTCTTGCGAAACCTTTGTCTGGTTTTTGTGAAGTGTTGAATATTTGTTTTTATACTTTTTAGCATTGACTTTTTCCAGAAATGGAAGCGCCATATCTTTTAATAAAAATAGACGGCAATTTATGCAGTTGACCTATTCATTGGGAGTCACCGAAAAGTTTCCCACTTTCGCTGAATTCTTCCCAAACTTTGCAAATGAAACGGAAGATGGATTTTTCATGTTCTATCTCCATCCATGTGAATAAGATAGACAGAATAGTATCTAATTGCAATAGTCACCTAGAGCAATTGTTATGAGGGGCAAACTCTTTCGTGCTACCTATAACAATGGTTGTCTAAAATGTGTTACTGCCTGCGTCCAACTGTATTCTGTAAGTATAGATTCAGGACTCTGTTTGTCATAAAGGCAACGACAGATGCATCAAAGAAACGCAGTGAAACGACCTTGCAGAAAGATAGCATCTTTCGAAGCGAAAACGCAATACAAGTTGTACCAATATATATATTTACTTTTTTCCACTAGACAACACCTAATCTTGCAAGAATGGTAACGTTGGTGTCTCTACTAGTCGCTGTTTTACTCGTAAGTTGCTTGCAAGCAACGGATCGGACAAGTGAATTGCAGTGCTGTTTTGCTCCAGCTGCAACTTTTCGCTGATACTTTTCATACAAGTGACGTGACCACGTGAAATAGCACAGCTTCGTATTCTTGGAAGTTGCAACAGAATGAATTTTCGTTGCCAGAGTTGACTTGTTTACGGTTTTTCGTGGTACACTCTTTGGAGAGTTGAAAAGGAATTGTGGATACACGTTTCTCGAGGCAACACACTATTGATATCCTATGACTAATCCAGTAGGACATATATCTGGATTCGGAGTTTGAATTGCCCTTGTCTTTCTACAATTCGAGACACGAAGAATTATGGTAGCATTCAATTAGGTTCTAACACTGAAAATTTACAGGAAAGAGTAGTATGACTCGAAACATTATATACTCCGTTTTAGAGTCTTCATGTGAACCACCAATTACGACACCAAACTCTTCGGTTCAAATTCAACGAACTTTTTATGTACAACTCTTGTGGTGGAACTTTTGCGAGTAGTGTTTTTTTCGCTACTCATTTATGTATTCTTGAAGAGCAAAAGACACATCAAAAAAACTGTATTGGTTCTTTGGAAACTCCAGTTATTCTTTCACAACACCGGCAAATTTGAACAAATGGTATTTGTCAGATAATTTTGTTGTTCTACATTGTACTGTATTGATAAAAAACTTTTCATTGCGGCTTTACAGTGCAAGGAAACCAAGGGACTGCTACAAAATTACCTTGTGAATCCATTCCAGTACTTGAGACTATTCATTTCATGTTGATTGTTCGCCCCAACTCGTCTAGATGAACTCGGAATCCAGCAGCAGCAGTAGTAGTATTAGGTCATCTTTGAAATATAGTGTTGCCTCGTTTCTCTTCCACATAGACTTGAAAAAAAAGTTAACAAAAAGACACTTTGAAACAAACTGGTCGAATTTTTCCAAAAGCACTAGTCTGCATAAGACAAGCTCATCGTCGTTTGTGGCGTCACTACTCTCAGGGAGAGTCGTTCTGAATTGAAATGCTCTTTCTACACACAAAACTCGAGGCGATATTCTCTCCAAAGAAAAGATGCTGCAAAAAATTCTGAGAAGATGGTGACTCGTCCAGACTCTCTGCATTTGCCACAAGAGTGATAAGATTGGCTGGCACTTGTTCCATCTACCAGTGTCGTTGCACGTTGGTGACACCAAAATAAAAATTAGACGCAGAACGAGAATTTTCGCTGTTCCAGAGACAAGCAAAGCAAATGCGCTACTGGTTAGTAACAGCAAGCAGTTGACTTGAACAGTTGATCTTTTGTCCTGGTATTTGTACAAAGAGTCTTATTCTTCGTAGTTCAGTCCAATGTCGAGTGCTCCTGTCGCCTCAAAATAAGACATTCTCAGCTGTGTTTACTCCTTTTCTCAACGTGAAGATGTCAGTCTAACGGGAAGCTTTTTCATGCAACAAGCTCGACAAGATAGTCGTCTGGTGCTTGTTGGACAGTTGTAAATAGCACTGTCCAAAATTTCATCACTTGTTTGCTGTGAAATATTTTTCCCATATTGTTTGTCTGAAAAAGTTCTAGACTACGAGAGCTATTGATTCACAAAACCTCTGCTAAACATTGGCAACATTCCCTCCGTCCACTAGAGGAGTCTTCACTGAAGAATTCAAAGACCTTTACGTCTTTCTTCAAAGTATACAATTTCGTTGGTAGTTGTATTTTGTGTTTATGAACTTGAAGTGGACACAAAGAAACAGCATATTGCGAGCGTTTGTCAGTAAGAGAGCGAGAAAAAGGTGTCTTCAGATAATTTCCGATGGCCAACCTCCAAATGAGCCTTGAATGGTCGTTCCAAGTGTGAGAACACGAAGCAGACGCAGAGTAGTTTTATAATTGTTTTGTGCTTCGTCAAGTGTGTCTTAGTATAAAAAGTGATTTTCTTCCTTGAGATATGTGGCGTCGTAATCCATCTTAGGAGTGTTCAAGTTGCCTTCATTAGTGCTTTTCACAAGTGGTTGAAAGTTTTCGACTTGGCTTGCCTATAGTGGTTATCACCGTTTGTAATGCTGGAAAAGAGTTACAAGTGCAATAGACTTTTGAAGAAAGGATTTCACTATCTGACAAGGCAACCTAGGCCACTGCCATCCAAGTACCCAAGTTTGCAACGAAATACTTTTGCTTCATTGCAGTGACGGCAGAGTTACAACCATTTCCGACTTTCCGCTAAAAGTCAAGACAGGCAATGTCAATTTCAAAGTTTCTTTGCTTTGCCTCCAACAGACAACTACGTGTCGACGGTTGGGCAGCGTGCTGTGTCGCCTCCTTTGGTACCGGAAACGCTTTGTCGTAGAGTCTTCAAGTAGACCAACGAGACTGAGTACTGCATTGTTGTCTTGTACTAGGTCAACCATAGCATTGTGCTTGTAGAATGCATTGCAACAAAGTACGTTGTATTCAGTGACTGGTTGTTTTGTTCTAGTGGCATTATTTGATCTCTCTTGCCCTTGTTGCAATAAACAGAACCATCGTCGCCTTTCCACCTCAACTTGTTTATCGCTCTGTTATCGCAAAGCCTGGTTGTGTGATTTGATTTCACTCTAGGTTCCCTTAACACCGCACTAATGCAAAAGCAACCAAAGAAGAAAAAACGAGAAGATGGAAGCCAAATCGTCCTTGCTCCAATATTTTCTTCAAAATAGAGTTGAACTACCAGTCGACACAAAGCTTGAGCGACTCCAAGATGGTTTGGTGATCTTGCTCTCGACGGTAGAACGCCTCGACAGAAAAAGAAAGGACCAGCTGGCTACTAAAAACACCAATCGCTAGTTGCTACATTACAAGAGTCACAAATGTTTGCTCTTTATCGAGTCAAATAGGGTCTTCTCCCCTAGTCTTTCTCTTTCTCTGTCGACGAGTGTGTAGACATGACGTCTTGGTAACGCAACCCCTTATTGGCACTAGAGGTTTCCTGTGCAGTGTCGGTTATGTAAAAAGCAAAGCAGAGTGGGAAAGAGTTTCGACTCGTTTTGCTTCTCCCACTGGCAATATTGAACGAAAATGTTCTGCACCATTTGCCACTAGAACGAATGGCTCCCGAACAAACAATTTGAAGTTTGTTGGGCAAGTTGAGCTTTTGTATTGGCACCTTTTTTGTGGTTTCCCTCGTTGTGTTTTGTCTTTTCAAAACTCGAAGACTATTTATTTCCTATTATATTTTAGAGGCTTTTCTAGAGTTTGTTTTTGGAGTTGTCATACTCCGTTCTTCGTGGTTGGTGAACGGCTTTAGTCACGAAAAGGGCTGTCACTTTCCGCCATTCTCCACAGCTTCAACTGCCAACTTGTATACGCACACATATACGTTACAACGTTCATACAGGGTTGTAATGTAAAACGACAAGTTGAATGGTTGAAAAGGATTTGTGAAAAGCAAAGAGCTAGTGAACTTGTAGAGAAAGCACTTGAAAAAAGGGGTCACTTCGTTGTATATTTATATCTCTAGTAACTAACTAATTTCGCTTGAAGAGATTGCAAGTTTGGTGTATTCGACAAGAGTTGCAAGTGTCAGTATAAGAGAGAGTGTATGTGTATGTGTGCGTGTCGGGAGTAAGACGGTGTTGCCATTGGCAATTGATTTTCATTGGCCACAAAGGGCCCAATGGAACGGCAGTTTGTCCGTGTCACGCTGTCGATTCAATCAATGCTCTTTTGTCCATTGCTACGCTTGTGATACATGTAAAATTATAATCAAATTATAGAAACGGAACCCTACACACAGAATACAAACATAAAGAAGGATGTTGCGGAAACGCAAACTATTAAAAGGCATTGCAAAAATGATGCATTGAGTTGAACAATTTCAAATGTCCATGAATTGACAGCAGCATCTTTTCATTGGACACCGTTGTCAACAAACCAACTTACACTGCAGCGACCATTCTAGCGTAAAGACAAAGTTTGAAATAAAATGGCAAGCATTGTCAAAGTACTTTTTCCTTTGTATCAAGATTCTTGCACGGCATTTCGAAGCTGTAGATTCACAACTACGTGGCATAATTATCACATAAAACAACAGATTTTGCAACACAAAATGACAAGAACCTTTATAATGGCAATCGTCTCAGCTACTTGCAGCAAAGGATTATAACTTTCTAGAAACATCTAACTCCTCTTGCAAATCAGGAAGCAGCCAATGCTTCTTTGACCACTGCGTCTCTATTCACACATTTCTAATTAAAGTGAGAATAATATATCAAATTCTTACCGCCCAACGTTGAGAAAACACAACGGAAGAAAAATAACATAGCCGCAAATGTTAGAACACATTGAGGAAGAGGTATTATGCACTGAGTCCATAGCGAAGCATAAGCGAATAAATGTACGATTGAGTTGAGCACCAATAGGCATCCAAACGGGTTAACTCTGCCACATCTTTTATCGATCTACTACGGTGCTGGGCACAAAAGTTTTACAATGGTCAAAGTACATTTTAAGTTATATCAAAGTAGCCTTCAGTGTTTCAAAATCGTCGACTTGAAACAAAGAGACAGAAAATACCCGCTGCTATATGTATTGTACTGTAAAAAATATAAAGAAACATGAATAGTGGCAGTCCTTTCAGCAAAAAAGCATCACATAAAAGGCATGAAGCGCTGCACCAGTTCAATTACAAATGAACAACCATTGGTACCATCAAATTGAGAATAGCTAGGCAACCTAACTGGCTTGGACTGCAATAAGTTGCATCAATACACACACGGGTGTTGGGCACGGAAGATTTACTTTTGTCAATTGTTGCTTGCTTCACTGCTTTTACAGAGTTGTGGATGATTTGTAGCAAGAAGGCTTTAATTTTCCATCACATAAGAGAAATAGCAATGCATTGAAATGAAAAAAGAATGCTAATGGAAATCCTCTCAACCATCTCTAACAATTGATAAGAGCTGCCTAAGGACAACTGCTTCCTCGTGCAAGCGATAATTCAATCAATGCTTTTCTGTCTGCTGCTACGCTTGTACTAAAGTTAGAATTAAAATGAAATTAAATTATAGAAACGGAACAGTGCACATTGTACGAAAGCCTAAAGGAGGATATAGCGTAAACCCAAATTGTTAAAAAGCTTCACAAAAACGGCACACTGAACTGTAGTAGTTCAATAATGAAATAACACAGCACTACTTTTTCGCTAGAAATCTTGGGCAACAAACTAGCGTACCCTGCAAAAAACCATTATAGTGTTACGACAAAATTGGGCTTGGAATACTAAAAGCATTGTCAAGGCACTCTTTTCTTTATATCACAGTTATTGATCGGCATTTCAAAGTTGTCGATTCGTAATTAAGATGTATAATGATTATACTACACTACAGGTTTTGTGATACAATAAAATGCCAAAAAACAAGAATAATGGAACTCATCGCAGCGAATTACTGCAACACGTCGGAACTGTCTAGAAGCAGCTAACTCGTCGCGCAACTCTTGGAACAACTAAATCGTCTTTGACAGCTGCTCCTCTCGTCATACATTTCCAATTAAGAATCACAAATAAAACCTTTATCCTCTATTGTTTATAAAACACAACAGAAAAAAGATAGTGTAGCTGCAAGTTGTTAGAACACATAAAGGAAGGGGTATCATGCACAAAGTTAATCCAGTAAAGCAAGGACGAATAATTGTACTATAGAGTCAAACAACAGAGGTCATCAAAACGAGATAACACTTCAACAGCTTTTATCCATTAGTGGCATTATTGAGAACATAAGCCTTACAATGGTCAAAACTTATTTAAAGTTATATCAAGATTGCTTCTATGTTTCAAAGTCGTCCAATTGCAATAAAGAGTATTAATATATACATGCCACTACATGTACTGCAACTCAATGGAAATTCAGAAATACATGAGTAAGGGCACTCTTTCTCGCAAAACTCATCACATAAAGAGACACTGTACCAGTTCAACTCTACATAAACCAACAATGAAACCATCAAAAAATTCATAAGCGCAATTCTCTCGGCTATTTACAACGATGGATTAGAACCTGTAGAAACAACTGATTCCTTGTGCATGTTATAATTCAACCAGTGCTATTTGAAGCAATGTCCGCATGTCACACATGTTGAAGTAAGGTAAGCACAAATTATGAAAACCTTATTTTCTATAGTTTATAAAACACAGAAAAGGAGATAGTGTAATCGTGAATTGTTTAGAGCCTTTAAGAAAAAAGTACAATGCACTATGGCAATCCAATCAAGATAGATGAATAATTGTAGAATTGAATCGAGTATCCATGGGTGTCGAAACGAGCCAGCATGGCAACAACTCGTATCAATCTACGACGGTGTTGGGCAAAGAGGATTTACGATGATCCAAGTACATTTTAGTTTAGATCCAGGTAGCCTCGTTATTTCAGAGTCTTTGACTAGAAGTAAAGAGGCTTATGACTACACGACACCACAGATTTTGTACTACACTAAACCTACAAAGAAAACACAATGTAGGAGATCCTTTTAGCAGAAAACCATTACTCAAAAGGTACAAAACACTGTACCAGCATAGTCATGATTGATCCAAGGGTGACACCGACAAATTGATAACCGTTGGGCAACCGAAAAAGCTTTAACTGCGAAAAGTGGCATTTATCCAAAAGCGTTGGGCACAAAAGATTTATTATAGTCAATTCGTGGTCACTTCACTGCTATTCAGAATCCCTGGATTTGTAATAAGGAGAGTTAAATTTTCTATGACACTAAAGGCATTGTAATGCATCAAAATGACAAAATAATCCTTTATAATGGGAACCTCTCTGCCAGTTCTAACAATAGATTAGAACTGTCTAGAGACCCTCTGTTTCCTCGTGCAAGACAAATTTCAACCAACGATACTTTGCCCTTTGGTATGCTTTTGATACAGTTAGAATTACAATCAAATTAAATTATAAAAATGGGACTCTGTACATTGTATACAAACATAAAGAAGAATGCAGCTTAAACGCAAATTGTTAAATAGCATTACAAAAAAAAGTGCATTGAACTATACGAGTTCAATCATGCATAAACACAGCAGTACCCTCTTATTGGACAACGTCGTCAACAAACCGACTTACACTGCCATGCCCATTATAGCGTTACGACAACATAGACACAGGGCACTAAATATTGTCAAGGGACTTTTTTAGTTACATCACGGTTGTTGCACGGCATTCCATTGTAGTCCGTTCAAAATGAAGAGTCATGACAATTACATGACACAATAGGTTTGATAAAGAATTAAATGACAAAAAAATATTATTGGCAATCTCAGCGCTTCTCAACAATGGATTTGAACAGTCTAGAAACAGGTAACACCTAGCGCAACACAGAAACAACCAATGACAATTTGACAAATGCAACTCTAATCACACATTTAGAATTAAGAAAAACACATAGAACACTTACCCTATATAGTTTATAAAACACAACTGAAGGTAGATGGCGTAGCCGCAAATTGTTAAAACTCATTAAGGATGAAGTACCATTCACTGAGCCAATGCAGTAAAGTATAGACAAATAATTGTAAAAGCGAGACGAGCATCAGTGGGTATCCAAACGAGCTAACACTGCAACAGCGTTTATCGGGGTTTTTGATGGTGTTCCACACAAAAGCTTAACAGTAGTCAAAGTACATTTTACAGTATGCCGAGGCTGTTTTATTGCTACATAACCTTCAACTTGCAATTTCGAGGCCTAATGAGTACATGACATTAGAGGTATTGTACTACAATAAAATTACAGAAACAAACAATAATGGCGATCCTTTCAGCAGAAAACCATCACTCAAAAGTTACAAAGCACTGCAGCAACTCAATCATGAATGAACACAGAGTGGTAAAATCAAATTGAGGATTGTTGGGCAACGGTTGACTCAATAAGTTACATTTATCTACCACTGTTGGGCACCTAAGATGTACTATAATCAAATCGTGGTTACTTCATTGCTTTTCAGAGTCCTGGAATTGTAATAAGGAGAATGAAGCTTTCACTGACACTAGAGGCATTGTAATGCACCGTAATGACCAAAATAACCCTTCATAATGGAAACCTCTCAACCAGTTCTAACAATGGATGACAACCGTTTAGAGACCCCACTGCTTCTTCGTGGAAATCATTATTCAACCAATGTCATTTTTTCATTTGATATGCTTGTGCTCATGTAAAAATAATATTCAAATTAAATTATAGAAATGGAACCCTGCACATATTATAAAAGCAAAACAATGGGTATAGCTTAAATGCAAATTTTTCAAAACCACGACAAAAAAAGCTACATTGAACTGTACTAGTTCAATCATGCAAAAACTATCAGCAGTACCTTCTCATTGGACGATGTTGGCAATAAACCAACTTACGATACAGTAGCCATTATAGCACTACAACGAAGTAAAGCATGGAACACTAAATATTATCAATACACTTTTCTACTTATATCACGATTATTGCACGACATTTCAGAGTGGTCGACTCGAAATAAATAGGCATAATGATTAAATGACAATATAGGCTTTAAAACATATTCACCTGACAAAAAAGCAATAGTAACGGAAATCGTCCCAACGATTTGCAGCAATAGATTTGAATTGTTTAGGCTCATCTAGCTCCTGGTGCTACTAACGAAACAACCAATGATACTTTGACATTGCAACTCTAGTAACCTATTTAGAGTTAAGCTTACACTTTATAGTTAATAAAACACAACAGAAGGAAGCTGCTATCGCCGCAAATGGTTAAAACACATTGACGAAGAGGTACCATTCACCTACCCAATTTAGTAAATTTTAGACGAGTAATAAGTGTACGATCGAGACAAGCATCAATGGGCATCCAAGCAAATTGACACTGCAACCGCCTTTACTAACCTCGGACGGCGTTGGGTACAAAATCTTTACAGCAGTCAAGATACATACCACGCTAAAGTAGCTTCGTCGTCTAATAACTACGTGCCATTACAGTTATTGTATTGCAATGAAAGCAAGCAAAAAAAATGAGAAACGGAAATTCTTTAAGAAACCATCACATAAGAGTCTGAGAGGTATCGCTAATCCACTAATGCATAGTGCAACTATGGTACCACCGAGTTGAACTGGGTTGGAAAAATGAAGTTGGCCTAAGAAGATAGAGGAGTAAGCACCTGCTACAAAGTTGAAACAGGCACACTTAATACAGTAATAATAATTTTTACGACGTCAACAGATTGATGTGTTTGGAAGGTGGGTAAGAGACTAACAGGTTTACAAGTTTTTAGGTTTTCTTAGGTTTTCTTAGATTTTCCTAGATTTTCCTAGGTTTTCCTAGGTTTTCCTAGGGTTTATTAGGGTTTATTAGGGTTTATTAGGGTTTATTTAGGGTTTATTAGGGTTTATTAGGGTTTATTAGGGTTTATTAGGGTTTATTAGGGTTTATTAGGGTTTATTAGGGTTTATTAGGGTTTATTAGGGTTTATTAGGGTTTATTAGGGTTTATTAGGGTTTATTAGGGTTTATTAGGGTTTATTTAGGGTTTATTAGGGTTTATTAGGGTTTATTAGGGTTTATTAGGGTTTATTAGGGTTTATTAGGGTTTATTAGGGTTTATTAGGGTTTATTAGGGTTTATTAGGGTTTATTTAGGGTTTATTTAGGGTTTATTAGGGTTTATTAGGGTTTATTAGGGTTTATTAGGGTTTATTAGGGTT